>JXSR01S008724.1:4567-15683 GCA_000969725.1 Ophiothrix spiculata
TATGAAAATAACCAATGTTCTCAGTAGGGGAGATTAGCATGTCTCCAACTCGTAGAAACAAGGATCCAGCAATATGTGTCATGCGGAAAAGAACTTCAACATAGACTTCGGTCTTACTGTCATTTAGCTTAAGCAGATTACTTTTCATCTACTGGCTGAGAACATCAATGCAACAAGACAGTTTCTGAAGAACAGATGAATCGAATGGTCTTTTCCCGTCTTTTGGATCAAAATAAGAAAAATGTGCTGAAGAAGTAAGTTTTTAGGAGTTTTTGGAATTATATTTTTGGTATTTCAACAGTGCCTAAACGGAGAGGGTCGAGGAAAAGTCGTAATGTAAAATGTTTTGTGAGAACGTCATGAAAGGCTCCCCAAAGGATCGCCGTCAATCATATGTCAATTTACAGGGGCGTCGCTACGTATTCAAAAGTGGGGCGGCCAAGGCGTCAAAAGAGCATCTTGACTGACATTTTTCCATGAAAAACATTGAGATCGAGAATGAGTACATCTTGAAAACTGTTGTCAGTGATTTTTGACATCGTGAGCATAGAGGGACCAAGCTAAAGTTACGATTTATTTTATACGATAAAGGTGAAGTTACGATTTATCTTATACAGTAAAGGTGAAGTGCAACTATTAGTATCTTGTGGCGATATCACGTTTGTCGTTTCTATTTCTATCAAGTCAATAAAGTTTGTTTACCTTCAGATAACACATGTCAAGTTGATTCAAGCAATGATAGATGATCTTATTTCAATAATTCGGCCAAAAATAGAAACGTTTTTTCCCTGGAGTGATCCAAATAAACATAAATGACTGCTGACGTTTATAATGCACTTTTTGGAAAGACTACCAATGGAAATTGGAGTGCCAATATTGTGGGTACACGTTTCTAGTCCGACACGGCACTAGTCCAAATAACGCTAGTCCGACAAAGCACTAGTCCGACACGGCGTTAGTCTGCATGAACTAGAGGTGGCAAGCACAGAAAGGGGAGTAGTAGGTGTGAGCTGATCGGTGTTGGACACAATTTCAAGGGTTTTGTCCAGCTGTTTTAGCATACTTTCTGCAGCTATGGCGCACTGTATCTTGCGCTTTAACTAAACGCGACGTTTTCTGAACGTTAAAAACGGTTTGACTTCTGGACAAAAAACGTTTTCAAAAAACGTTTCAAAAACGTGAAAGTGTGGAGGTTTTTTCCGCTTAAAAAGGTTTAAACATAACGTTATAAAATGCTTAAAAAACGTTTAATTCACGTTAGAAAACCTTTCAGACCCATGCTTAAAAGTTATCTTTTTACCATGCAATTCAAAACGTTTCAAAAACGTTCCAAAAATGTTTGATAAAAACAAAACCAACTGTAACCTATTCAGAACCTTTCCAAAACGTTTAAGAAACGTTTTGTGTTTGCTTGGTAGTCTACCAGCCAACAGACAATATTATGCTTAAAAAAGGTTTGTGGGCAAAATTTGTTACAGATGTGGAATCATATCCTCAAGAGGTGTACAGAAAACAAAATTTGGAGCAAGAATTAAAGACATATACCAAAATCTCTAAATTTGGGTAATTGTTGATCTTTTTTGACCGACCTTTCTTGATCAAAAATAACCACAGAACGGAGTAAGGCTGGGACTTTTCGGGTAATGTGCTACCCGGGTATCCGTCAAAATCTGTCAAAAGTTTCAGCTTCGTCAAACATACACTTAACCTATATGTTTAAGGTCCGTCAAACATACACTCTACCTATGCTTCACGTCCGCAAAACACTGATACACTTTACCTATGTTTAAGTTCCGTCAAACATACACTTTGCCATTGTTTAAGGTCCGTCAAACATAACCTATGTTTAAGGTCCGTCAAACATACACTTTACCATTGTTTAAGGTCCGTCAAACATACATTTTACCTATGTTTAAGGTCCGTCAAACATACACTTTACCTAATCTGATATGTTTAACGCCCATCAAACACATGAACAAACACTTTACCAATGTTTAAGGTCCGTCAAACATACACTTAACCTAAATGTTTAAGGTCCGTCAAACATACACTCTACCTATGCTTCACGTCCGCAAAACACTGATACACTTTACCTATGTTTAAGTTCCGTCAAACATACACTTTGCCATTGTTTAAGGTCCGTCAAACATAACCTATGTTTAAGGTCCGTCAAACATACACTTTACCTGTTCATATCATTTAAGAGCATCCCACCTTATAGAGCTGGTTTATCAAAAATAAATTTCGTAACCTGCACGAAAATTCTCATGGCATTCTCATTTGCATGGCGACTTTATTTCAAGAACGACCAGAACAGCATCAATTCCGACAATACGGCAACGCAAAACTTATCATTCATCTGTATCTCGAATAGTATTCAATCAGTATGCTGACTCTTGAGTCACAAAAAAGTTGCTTAAAGTATAGACCTTCAAAAAAACGGTTAATTAAATTTATTACACTTGACTTTAATCAACTTAAGTTTGAAAAGTGTTCACATTTGCTCACTAGTGTTTAACAAATGAACACGTACCGTATTTGATGCGTTCAAATGCAACAGTTTTTGAACATTTGACAGCGTTCATTTGATAAGGTGTTGAAAAAGTGTTCTAGAACATGTTCTAGAACACTCAGTATTAAATAATTGAACATATAGGTATATGCGTTCAAATGCAACAGTTTTTGAACATCTGATGGCGTTCAATTGAAAAAGGTGTGAGCAATGTGGATACTTGCAAAACTTGAGTTAATTAAAGTCAAGTGTAACAAGTTTAATTAACCATTTTTCCAATGTTCTTGGACACAAGTTACTGTTAAAAAATGAAATATGGTTAAATATTTCCAATATATGCCTTTAAGATAAACTCAAAATAGTTTAACACCTTCTGGTGTTAAAAATGAGAACGCGTCCGTTTCATTTAGAGTGTAGTCAGCTTAAAACATATATATCTAGGCAAAAATGAAACAAAGGTATGACACGCAGAATAGTACAAATGCTACTTGGATCTTGACACATTTTAATAACGTCTTGAAATTCTACTTCCATATATATCCATTTCAATTGTTCATGGTTTTTATGACATAAGGATGTAGATATATTGATGTATGACATAATGATGCGGAGTACCAACAGGTTAAAATCCTTTAGAAATTCTACATGCCGAGAGCAAAAGGTTCCAAAGTTTATCCTATGTATACAGTGCATTGAGACCAAAAATTAAGTGGAATAATACCCTATTCCGGGACCAAATCTGTGAGTGCTCTATATCATGTGAGACTTGAATAACCCGGTTAACGAAGCTCTGGTCGACTTTTCTGTACATTTGCAGGCCTCAGTTGGTACGCGGATGGATACCATACAGGATCAGAATGTCCAATTATACCCAGCATTTATATTTTCCAACTTGACACACCAACTTAATCATATATTTGAGAATATTTTATCACGTACCATGGAGACCTGTGAATTCGATGTTCTAAATGTCAAGTGTATTTGTGTCTGTCCCCCGGCCCGGTCTGTCCAGCCCGTATGAGCAGTAAATGCCAGAAACTTCATTTTGCGTAGGTCGTAATTTGCCGAAATTGATTTTTTGACAGATTAACAATCTTTGCCCTTACTACAAAATACCAGCAAAGTTTCATTTCAAGAAAATGATAGGAAACGTGAAATAAATCTGCATATTTTTAAGACAATCAACAGAAAATATAGAGCTTACCAATCTTTAAACGCGTTTATCTCAGTTATACGTTTTACTCTCTGACAACCTTTGACAGTTTGACGGACCATAACTTGACTTCTGGAAATCGTGTGAAGTTCATCGTTTTAATCCTTAAAGCATGGTCTTTGCAAATAATTAAAGAAGTGAAAATGACATACAGGAGGTCACATTTAATAATAAGTTCCGCTAGTCAAACTTCATTTTTGACGGTGGTTCCAATCCCTTTTCACGATACAATAACGTTGAAGATGTTAAAAACATATCTAACAACCAGCTAGGAGAATGCGTTGTTAGGAGTGTGACAAACCGGGCTCCGAACCCAGCAAGATATCGAGCTTTTGGAGATGAAGACAACAAAGCGTCGTCAACTGCGTGATAAATCGGGCGATAATCGGCTGATACGACGGAGAACATATCGTCTGGTGTCGAGACTTGCAGTTTTTTGCTACGGTCCATTATTGTCTTAAAATAATGATCATTATAATATTGCTTTTGAGATTCGCTTAGTGATTTCTTGATATCTTCTAAATACTTTTCTTGACGGCTGTTGAATTTTGTCATATCTGTAATTGATGTAAAAATTAAACATAAATAAATAAAGAATGATTCATGCTTACAATATTAAAGCAACACATGCTTGCTAAACTTGCAATCGTTGATCGTGTAGTATGCATCATTTTACAAAATTGCACCATTCTGTCAATAACATTAGCTAACATTCAAAATACATTGCTGCAGAACTTTATTGTAACGTTATTCCCAGATTTAAATTTAAATCATCCCTAATCATTCTAGAATGAATGGCATGTGCTATAAAATGTTTTGGATAGAGAGTGCTTAACTTTAATTGTATATTTTGTTGAATTATAATTAGATTTAAACAGAGAATGGAATTAAAAACGATTAAAAGAGTACTTGTTAGTTTGACACAATATTACACCAGTGTATGGTACTGGTAAAATTCAATCAATCGGTAATTACTTTTAGGCTCAAAACATAAGGCCGAACCATAGTCGACCTCCAAACAAAATTTTCCCTACCAAACATTAATTTTGGTCGTGACGTCAAAATGACGAGTGACTCCAAACAAAATAACTTCAACACCGAGTTGAGACCAAATAAAACAGTTTCGCACTAGATTGCACATAATTGAATTGCCATATACATAACCAAATGTTTGTTACCCGTTCATACTTCAAATTCGATGGCAAATATTTGGTGACGTCACGACCAAATGTTTGGTATGGAAAATTTTGTTTGGAGGCCGGCTATGTTTTCACCCGTATACTATGTTTTTTGGTAATACCTGTATCAAAAGCGGCGGGAAACACCGTGGACACGTGGATTCCCCATTTGATCATCTCAAGTCTTAGAACGTCAGAAAACACTTCAACACCAGCCTTAGAAATGGCATATGCACCAAACATACTCATGTACTGACGAGCTGCAAAAAGTTTAACAAACACCATGAACACTCACAACCAAAAAGATCCAGAAGAAGGACAATACTTCACATAGTGTTTATGTATGAGATACGGTACAATTTTGCCCGAACATAATGTATGACATCTAGCAGTTGCATATTAAGCTGTAGGTTTTGTTGCCCTCAAGAAAAAGTTGCAGGTTAATTGCAATTCTTCTGAAAACTGAAAACTACTTCACTATTTGGAAACCCCTAAACGCCTTCACGCAATAACAATGATAACACTCAACAACAACTCAGAACCATAATAAACCACATAACACATTCTGCTCCTGCTCTTCTGGTTCATGTACATACTCCTGAAGACCTGAACACTCCAATTTGACCAAAACGAGGAGGGTTGTTAAATATTTATATAAGATTTGCAAATTAACATGATAATTTAATTAGGCCTACATTTCTTGGAGGTACCTGCTGTAAGACGCAGTATAAGGAGTACTTTTGAAAAAAGAATTACATGTAAGCTTTCTGAACATTTTCAGTACTGCAACCAATTGTTGTCAAGTTATGATTGCACTAACGACATTTTATAAAAGTATCTGCTACTCAACTGGCTTGATGGCGAAAGGGACATTTTGGTACAATGTAGTACATGTACATATAACTTACTTGTAAGTTGCTTTAAATGTCAATTTATTCGATGCTTATAATATTGCTTGTTTTCTCATAGAAGTTAGATAAAACTAGAATCTTTGAATATATCATAAAATAGTACTTCAAAGATGCTTACCATTAATACTGCAGATGTTGATAATTCGACCTTTTGTTCGTTTCAGCAGAGGCAAGAATGCCTTTACCATGCGAACCTGGCCAAGACAGTTGACATCAAAATGTTGCTGAAAAACGTGCAATGGTGTCAATTCCGTCTCAGCAAAGAGCATTATACCTGCGTTGTTGACCAGTCCCCAAAGACCTTGAAAGGAAAGGAAGATTGGAAAATATGAAGCTTACTGTGGTAAAAGTGAGATTAGTATGATAAAAGAAAAGATATCGATACAACATTGTATTATAGTTTCAAATTGTATTAAATAGCAAGTTCCATTTTTGCCTAGTCAAATTTGAGCAAAAAGCTGCCAATTTGCAACTTTTTCACAAAATACATTTCGGGTGAATGAATTGCTAAATCATGAAATGGCATATTGTGTTGGGAAAGTTGCAAGTTGCCAAATGGCATATTGTGCTGGGCCGGAAGTTGTCATTTGCCAACGTTGTTAAAAGGATTGTTTGTTTGTTTGTTTGATTTGTTTTTCCCCCTGTTTTAGTTAGTTTGTTTGTTTGCTTGCTTTCTAGGCAAAAGTTTCTCATAGAAGTTGCCAATTTGCAAGTTTTTCTGATATCACAAACTTGATGCAACTGTCTCAAGTCTTTTTTTTTTTTTAACATTTACATAACTTAATTTTACAATAAGCTTTATGATTAGGTTAAGGATTTAACCTAATCATAAAGATTGAATTATCAAACAAGTTCATAAGAAAAATATTCATACTCATACCTTCACCATCTAAATCCTTTTTAACGGTACCAAATGCATTTTCCACCTCTTCGTCTTTGGTAACATCCAGCTGCAAAACCCTTAGCCGATTGGAACAAGCAGATTGTAACTCTTCAGCACCTTTGCCATCAGAAACCAGACATCCAGCGAACACGCAGAATCCTTGGCCATCGAAATATTTAGCCATACCATGTCCAAAACCACTGTCACATCCTGAGATTTGAAGAAAATGAAAAAAAAAATGGTCTTCATATTGATTTAAATAAGGTGATGAAACCTCAATCCAAAAATGTTATGAATTTTTAATCATAGCAAATGAAACAAACTGGTGTCTATTTAATCAAACTTCGTCGAGTAAGTGGTGATCTAAATTCATATAAAAAGTGATTTGTAAATATTAAATGCAAACAGAGGGTTCAAAAAGAGGGGAAAGAAGTTAGAAGAAAGTGATTGGAAACGCTTTTTTTCTTCTAAATCATAATTGTGATGACTCATCCCGAAAAGGGGGACTTTGCGACAGAACACTTTCCGAGAAACTGATGAGAATAGATAGCAAAAAATAAAGAAAATAATAAGAATTTCCAGCAGATTTTCTGTTGTAAAATTGGATCGCCTTGATCATGTTGATCAATTTCAACAAGTAAGGTGTCATTTTAAAGCTTAGAAAATGCTGTAACAGATTAAATGATAAAATCAAAATTGATATCATCTGCAAAGTCCCCCTTTCGGGGTGATTCATCACATATAAGCTATACTTAATTATGTGATTCATTAGTTTTGTTTTCCCATTTTGTTCCTGGTTTTCTATTTCTGATTAAAGTAGTATCAGGCGGATATTTCAAGTATAGTTTAAAGGTTTTTATATGTTTTGTCATCACGAATTTTTTCTATATCAATAAAACTGCACATACCTGTAATGAGCACAGCCCTCTTGTCAGGTTTCAGCATTTCGTGTCTCTCTGTCATGACATACAGCACATAGAGGCCAACAAACCCCAGAAGCACATTGCGCCAGTGAGGATCTGTGATCAGCCATGGTATAAAGACCAGCCCAAGAACGGTTGCTATCCCAGCACGAATGTGTCTGTCCATCGCCATGATACCAGTGTTATGCTAATCTCGAGCTGAAACAAATGAATTTACAAATCTAAATTTCAAAAATGACTTTGGAACAATAATGAAAAAATATACGCGATATAAGTTATAGAAAAAGGACCCATATTTACATTTAGAAAAAGGAAGCAAGTTTGAAATCTTATATGGACTGCTGTCATTTTATACAAGGCACCCCAAATCATCCTTTATCCATGCTAATTTGTAAAAATGGTAAATATGAATGAGGGGATGTATTTCATTTTCAGAATAATTAACAAGGGGCATGGCCTAACGTAAAAATCCTCCGTGGCATTATGACATAGCCATGACGTTGAACGTCAAATAATCCATAACACAATCCTGTAAAACATTTCCAAGGCTTTGGAACTTCTGACCATAGTCACCATACAGTTTTCCTGGACGTGCCTTTACACAACGCAAAGATTACAGTACGACAAAGAAAGGGAACTAGTATCGAGAATATAACCTTTACCAAGCATTTTCCCATGCAGTGACGAAGTGATTTTGTTAGGAGGGGAGCGTGGCCGAGCGGTTATAGCACGAGTCTCTTAATACAGAGGTTGTGGGTTCGAGCCCCGGGCCTGGCAGTTTTCGTCTCCTTGTTTCCTTGGGCAAGGAACTTTACTCTACTTGCTCCGTGGTTCGGAAGTCACGTAAAGCCGTTGGTCCCTTGTACGAATAGACTCCTTCATGGGATATACATGTCATGCAAGTATTGTGTGTCATTGATTGATTGAATGATCCTCCCGGTTCTCCTCGTACTGTCATATTTGCTTAGATTTCCATAGGGTGCTTTTTACCTCCTTTGAATTTTGAAACATGTTTACTGTTTCAAAACAGGAGATGATCCTGCTATCTTGGCGGCAGGTAGTCAGCACTACACTTGTTTGTGTTCGGGTGTCACGCCTCGATGTAACATTCAACATAATTAAAAACAACAAGAAGCTGGCTTTTGGGAAACAAGAGGTATCGTGTGCACAGATAAAGAAAATCCAGAAGAAGACTGCAGCAACATCAATACCATCATGATCAATAATGCTCTGGAAATCTGAATTCTAGTAAAGCTTGTATTCAGGAAAATTAAGAACTAGTGGAAGGCCACAAAAAATATTAAAATAGAGGCAGCTAAACAAAACCACTCGAATAAATAATATAAAGGAAATCATATATAGAAGGAGGTAGGTTAGTGCTGCAACATATAGCCTAGAGGAAGGGTGGATGGCAACTTCTTTTAAAGGTCACAATTACTGTGCCAATGAGCACTACCTGTCTAAAGAAGAAGCCTTAAAACTCCTTATACGAACCTAGAAGTCTTGAGTTACACTGAACAAAGCAAATTGCATTGGAAATTGCAAGTTTACATACGACTTTATGTATCTGAATATATGAAAATATATAGAAAACTTGTAAGCTTACCTCCTTAAGCAGGTCACAGTTGGTTTTCCCAGTGCAGTGCCAACTTAACCTTTGATCACAAGATATATAATAATTAATTTAATCACTGTAACGCATGTGTATCTCAGATATCTGGCAATGCAATTAATTACTTAAGGTCACTTATGATTAACGAGATGAGGCCGAGGCACGTGCAATTCAAAATCGACCAGTACATGAAATAGGGAATATCATTAGCGGTAATCCGCTGCGGAAGAATAGTTACGTAATTTCTTGCATAATTAGCCAAACTTCCGTGCGATCTGGTTCCAAACAAGTTACGACACCGATAATGGTATACCATTAATCATACGAGTTCAATTCTGGTACAACATTCCTAAGTTGCACATTTGGAACAGCATTCTAGTATAGTTTTCCAGGGTGAGAGGGGCACACAACTATTTGTATTATAACTACAAGTATTTAAATTAGAATTGCAAATTTTTCATTCTAAATTTGCTTCTACAATCTTAAATTGTCTAAAAGAAAAAATAAGAAAGGTCGATGTGTATTTTTGTATATCGATGAAAATATCTCTTACAATGTTAGAATGGATATCAATGAATTAAACTTTTTAAATATGCTAAATGTCTTTTTTATTGAAATTGAAAGATGTTAATCACAAAATATTGTTGTTGGTTTACAGACCACCTGACCAAAGTATTGTTGTATTCAACAATTCAATTATATTGACGAACGGGGCAAATTGCAGGGAGAGATAACAAACTTTTATTCATGACAGGGAACTATAAAATACATTTATTAAACAATGATGTGCATGAACCAACTGGTGAATTAACATCATATTCTTTGTATCCTAGCATACTTCAACCGACCAGGATAACCAGTAAGTCAGCAACTCTTATAGACAATATGTTTACCAATAACCATGACAATCGATTTTAGTTTGATTCAGAGAGTACCAGACATGGTATACACTAAATTGAACTACATGTATATTGAGAGCTCAAAACAAGAGCTAATCAGCTATATGAAGAATGTTTTTCCAAAAATGGTACTTAAGAAACGCTGTACTAAAAATAGGTTGCCAAAGGCACCTTGGATTACTTATTCACTGCTAAATTGTATCCGTAGAAAAAACAGATATAAAAAAGTCTATGTCGAAACCAATTGAAACAAATGTAACTAAGTATAAGAATTAACATTAATATATTAAATTCCTGATTAAGAAGAGCAAAGCAAAACTATTTCAGCTCACAACTGGACAAGGAGAAAAAAATAACATGGAAAATTCTGAATTCTGTACTCAGGTGCTCAAAAAAGACTGGCAGTCGAAAATGTGTTGTGAGTGGCAGACAAGTTCAATGAGTACTTTGCCAATATTGGTCCTACTCTAGCTAGCTCAATTAAACATCATGGGAAAGATTTTATCGAGTACTTACATAATAGTTGCAACTCTACATGTACATGTTTTTAATCCAACAGATGGAAGTGAAATTCATAAAATAATCAAAGATTTGGGAAATGGTAAAAGCCCCGGTCATGATCAAGTTAAGTCCAACTTGATCAAGTTAATTGCAACCGAAATTGTATATCATTTAAAAGCTTATTTTTAACAAATCACTCAGTGTGGGTATTGTACCAGACGCATTGACAAAGATAGCAAAAGTAGTTCCTATTTATAAAAAGAGGTTCTGCCGAGTGTTTTGGCAATTACAGACCGTTATCAGTTTTTGCTGTGTTTCTCAAAACATTGAGGGAATTGTACATACAAGATGTTGCAACTTTTTTTTTTATACAAAGGCAATTCTGTATACTAGTACACTGAAAACATTATTTCGTCAAACGTGGTGGAAAAGTCGTCAAACAGGGGTTATAAATTAGTCATGCAAGTGAATTTCCCCTTATTCG
>JXSR01S008724.1:34004-51284 GCA_000969725.1 Ophiothrix spiculata
GGTCTCAAACTGTTCCTCTTGCAAAAGTATCTACACAAAGTGATAGTTTAAAGCGTGTCAGGTCAATTGTTGCCATGGTAGCAGGCAAAAACAAAGTTCATATTTACCATTGCATTGGTGCCTGTAGCACAAAGTTTTCCTTGACCTATAACCATATCAAAAAATGATTTGATGTACTTTAAACTATTACTTTGTGCAGACAGTTTTGCAAAACGAATAGTTTGAGACCATTCTGAACAAAATCGGAGACTTTTTAAATTGTGGACTCCCATAGGGCCAGTTCCGTGACCTCTGATATGACCTTTCACATTTTTGGCTATAACTCCAGAACCATATTTCAGACATAGGTAAAAGTATACTTTCTCTGCTTCCTTGTGATAAGAGTAGACACTTCAGGTAATTTTTAAATTATGAATCAAATTGCTTCAAATGAATTTTGAATAAAAGCAGGTGATCTAAAAAGTGACAGGATGTACTTTGTACTATTGATCTTAATTACTTGGTAGTAACTGTCTAAGGGACTCCTTTTTCGCTTCAAGGGACAAAATTACACGGGTTGAACTTATGTTGCCGTTACTTCAATATATGTTGCCGGTCTTTTAGACGGCTTAAAATAACGAAAGTGGAGTGAGCGATTGAACGACTGAGTATAGGAGACTAACATTATTGACTATGATTGACCCGATATCGATTAGGATTGATGGAATTTCCGATCGGGTTCGTGTGTACATGTGGTAGCATTGCTGCGATCGCTGGTGTATAAAACACGTAAGCTTAGCCTTAGCTTACAAATAATTTACCATCAAACGTTATAATTCAGTCTTCTTCGATAAAAGACTTCATATAAAGTGACTCTTAAAACATGACATGTAAGTAAAAGTGCGGTAAGTATCCAAGCATGGCCATGGATCTTCTAAGCTAAAGAAAATGTTTTTCTTTACCGTACATGCCGTACGTACCACGTTGTGATGCTTGCCCCACTGTGTGTATGTTTTTTACGATTTTTTTACTATACCGCACACAGTGGGGCTTTATTAGTGGTCCAAAAGTGGTAGAGCTTTGTAGCACCGTAACTCAATGAGAGCGCCTACGAAATTGTAAGCGCTACTATATTTTTTCACTAAAATCATAAAACCATATTTTAATAACACGAGAATGCACTTACAAATCTTCTCATTCACCTCAAACTATTCAAATGGCCATTTGGTGACAAATTCCTGTAGAAATTTTGATTTTAAAATCGCCTTCCAAGTACATTGAATACCGTAGAAATTGTCATTTTATTTTACGTAAAATATCATCCCCCTATTACGAAGTTCATTCATCACGTTCATTGGGCATTAGCATTAGTCCGAACGGAGACATTAGATGAGACTGAAATTCGTGAAAATGAAAGTCCCGGTTTTGGAATATAAATAAAGCCCAACTTTAGGTCGGACTTAGTAAAGCCAGCAAGTAAAAATAACCGACCATAAAGTTGGGTGAGCACAACTACGTACCACGTTAAGCTGAATTCATACTCAAAACGGAATGGCCAATGCGTTGCGTTTCCGATAATTTTCACCGCAAACAGCACCGCAAATGAATTCACACTGAAAACGCAAACGGACTGCGGCAGCCGATGACATGAAAACGCAATGGAAAGTTCAGCTTTTCTCAACTAGATTTGCGTTGCCGCAAGTGGTGTTGCGTTTTGATATCGATTGTTCGGAACTCCTCAAATCCTTTACTGCACATGGTCCGTGCGTTTGCGTCGAGTCTGAATTCATCTTAAAGTTGTGCAAACCAGTGACTTTCTCAATAGAGACTAGAGAGTCACAAGAAAGTCAATCGACATCGTACAGTCGTACTATAGTTTATCTCAGAGTACCTTTTCCCCCGTTCGCGTTTTTTTTTCATGCCAACGCTTGTTGTTAAGCACTTCTGCAGTATTTGCAGTGCGTGATTTGTTGAATTTGATTGTTTACGCTCACGCTGTTGGCGCGCGCGTTAAGAGTGGCGTACATGGCACGATCTGAAAGGGAAAACAACTCTGAGAAAGAGTATAGTCATGAGTTGTAAAAGTTGTTTTTACAATTTTTAGTAAACTAAGTTTACATGCACTGCAGGACCCAAACATTCAATGAAATGATCCACAATGACTTTGGAATATTATTGTGAGTATTTTAAATACTAGAGTAATTTTTAAAACAAATTTTGTTAACTTTTTTGTTAGAGCACATGGTGGCCGCCATCTTGGATTTTGACAAACTTTTATCAAAAAATTGCATTTAAACTTAAGGCTGGGGTAGACCTTCAACTAGCATGAACTGTTTTTGTAAATTTTAGGCTTTCCAGAAATTTTGGGGCAAAAAATCCGGTTTTTGGCATTTTTTGCCAAAATTGATATTTTTGGGCAAAAACTGATATCATCATCATGTTCAAGGTAAAAATTCGCTTCTGAAAATGTATACTTTTATATAGTTTATGCAATTAGTTTGAAATAGTACAAAAACGGTATAAATGCCATTTGAAGGTCTACCCCAGCCTGAAAGGGGCACTGGACAAAATTTTGAAATTTTGTTTGTAGATGATTTACACATCCTATGTTTAGAGAATAGAAGATAAGATTTTTTGTTTTGCCTGTCATCTATCGTCTCATAATGGATGGGCGTACATTATTTTGAGTAATGGGTGCCCCCGCAGTCTCATAATGGATGGGCGTACATTATTTTGAGTAATGGGTGCCCCCGCAGGGGGTGCCCATTACGAAATACATTGACTTGCAAAAAGCAAACAAAATTTTGAAATATATATGAAGCAGATGCACCTCTTGTAGCAGCAGACGTATATGATCCACTGGCATGTCCAGAATTTTTTCTTGCGAGGGGCTTTAGGGGGCTTGGTGATTTGTGCAGGGGGCTTTGCCAAATTAGGATGATTTAACATGATTTTTGCAACTCTGCGGGGGGCTTCAGCCCCCAAAGCCACCCACTGGATCACTATCAAATAGCGCTCAGTTCGAGAAGAATTCATTATACACCTAAAATTTCAACTGTGGACTGCCGAATTCAACACACTTGATAGACTAAGATGGTGTCAAAATAATGTAAACAATGCATACAAAATCTCTTATTTTTCAAGCCCAAATGTCACACTAGTCGTTGAATTAATTTTTTAGTTGCAGAACTAGTAATGCTGTACATGTTGCTCTTAGAAAATTCGGGTTGGCCAATTTTGGGCCACAGAGCTGTTGCTGTGAAGGGGTGTTAGACCTAGGTATGTTGTAGAATAAGATTCTTACTGCATTTGCCGTAAGTGATTTTTTCCCGTCTTTAGTTGATATTTTTAAAAGTACATGGATCATTTATATTTATGATTAAGTACTTCACTCTCGTCAATGAACGTTTTCTCCTCCCGATGGTCAAATTGTTTTGACCTTTTTCCAATTTCTTGAAATAAAGACTTTGAACTTAGCAAATCTTGCTAAATGTTCACCTCGATTCTCTCAGGCCTATAGATGTATGTACATTGGAAGGCCTGTGTTGAACTTGAGGCTAATCCAAACCGGTGTAAATAAATGATCATGATGCCAGAACCATAGATCATATAGTTTTGCAGGGGAGATACATTCTACATTGGAGACAATTCGTTCCGACACTGCTTGAACTCATTGGAAACAGTGTAGTTAGTATTTTCAATAATTAAATTTCTCCGTTCGCGTGGTTTTTGGAGAGCGACGCTTGTTGCTATGGTGGTTTTCGTGAAAGTCGCTACAAGTATTTACAGCATGTGATTGGCCTAATTCCAGTGCTTGTTAAGCGTCGACGATCGTGTGTGTTACGCTTGGTTACGCTCGAGTTAAACGATGCAGTACGCAGGGAAATTTAATAAATGAAAACACTATAATTGTTCCATTCCTGTCTCATGAATGCTGAAAAAACTTCCTAAAATCTCATAAAGCATTTAAGCAAATACTCTGAGCTTCAGTAATCGTAGTTAGATTGGATATATTGAATTATTATTTCAGTCTGTATTATATATTGACTCCAAAATGACGATTTTTTTTTGAGTAAATATTTCCTGTCTGCTCTTTCTTCTGGTTTATGTTGTAAATATTTATCAATGACATCACCAATGGCTTTTCGAATGGCTTTACATTGCATTGAATTACACAAGAGCTCAACGCAGTCATAGTTTTCTCGTCGTTTAAGAATAATGTCAGGAAGTGTACAATGTAATTTGGTTTTAAAATTTTAAGACGAATGTGGCTGAAACCTCATATAAGCATGAGTCCATCATCTTTAATCTGTAAATTAAACACCCACAATGCACTGCGTGACATTTCTGGTTCTTCTGCCATACTTGTTACAGTCAACGTAACCCATCGTAGCTGTATATTTTCCTCTATTTTCATGGTTTTCTATAAATTTTTTCCACCTAAAAGCAATAGGAAAGACAAGACTTTATTAGTCATAGACATAGACATCGCAAATAAATAATAAATGTAAGTACATTTCGGAAAAATCTTCATTTTTTGATACGTGTATTTCAGGTATCACGATAGTACTGTTATATGAATCGGAGGTACGACGATTCACAGTATAGGAATAGGAGATACCAGGCTTTGTATACCAGATGGTGTAATGGCGTCGTCAGCCATGGAGCTCAAATTGGGGGTTTTCGGGTCCACTCGATACTAGCCAATGATACGCCAACCTGCACGCAAAGCGTGTGCAAGTGATCAATACTTGCGCATTATGACAAGATGCGATGCATCATTGCAGCAAGCCTTGGCAAAAACCCAAATACCCCAATTTTGTCTCCATGCCGGTTTAAAAATGGCCTGCTTTGTATCTCCCCTGTAAATCTATGGCCAGAACACATGCCAGAACAGCCTACATGTAGCTTGCACTGAACTCGTGCCTTGTATACTATACTACGAACAAGATTATCAATCATCGGATCGTGTTTTATACCTAGGCCCTAGCGTATGGAAAATGTTTTTGTTTTACAACGTTGTAGTATATTACGAGACTTTAATACCGCATTTGCAGAAAATGATTTTTTTTGTTTTTGGTTGATCTTTTCTCAAAGTATTGATTATTTTGATTATTCTTGTCAATGAACGTTTACTCACCCTATTTGATGGTCAAATTGTTTTAAGCTTTACTAAAATGGTCCACGATGTCCATCGTCCATAGAATACTATTTTAAATATTTTCTGTTTTGGTTTTTGGATGGTCGGACAAAACAGTAAATATATCGGTGAAAATATGACAAATCATACGAAGTCATTATTTTTTCTGAAACTTGTGATATTCATCTCCAACTTAAAAAGATTTAAAGATTGATCAGATAAACTTAAATTTTCACCTTGGGAGTGACCTATTTTGAAACACAGCCACCATTCTTGTTGAACTTGAACATTAATAGTAAAACTTGATAATTATTTGTTCTTTGAATTTTTCATTCTCTTAAGAGTGAAAAATTCAGTGAAAGTGTATCTAAAAAGAAATTGCTAAATTCTTAAAATTCAAACAACATTGTTACTAATTTATATACACAATGTATAGTGAAGAGATGATGTTTTTTCATAGCATATTTTGACTTTCCTAAAAAATAATGTTCACTTAAAAATCAACAGCCATACATCTTGAATCTCACACTTTTGGAAAATAGAAGCACTGCTGACAGAACCCCAAGAAATGAATTTGGCTTTGTCTCTCTAGACTGAATGATTTGATTTTTGTTTAATTTGATTCTATTACTGTCTTTCTTTGATTCAAATAAGTTTTCACAAGTTTTTATACCAAGTAGATCATGGCTATATAGCACCTTAAATGGAAGTATTGAATAGTAGAATTGTATATATTGCAAAATATGTACATGAATTTCTCAATAATTTTGTCTTTTACCGATCTTGTCTTTTGTTTACAGTGAAAAAATGTCATTTAAAAGACTGAAGTTCAGTGCGAGAGAAGTGGATGTTGATAAAGTGAAAGCACACACCTTACTTCTGTCTCCTACTCAAAATGATGATGTAATTTGTGTTGAAGCACCTTGTGAGGAAGAAAACAGGGTGAAATTCCATGCAGAGGAACACATCTTGGAAGATCCTTTTCAGCAGGCACCATCAGATGAAGGCAGCTCTTGGACTGATGTGCGGAGCAAGTTATTAGATGTTTATTTTGACATGCAAATATATTCATGTGCAGCCTGCTGTGTCAAAATAAAGGAACATCACATCCGCTGCAGGGATTGTGGCATTCAAACCTTTTTTTGTAGTGAGGAGTGCTGCAGACAACACCACAGTTGGGACAGGAATCCTTTCCATAAACCAAAGGAATGGAAGGTGAGACTTTTCCAGCCATTGATTAGTAATATTACCCTTGCAAAATGCAAATCTGGCATATACCATGGTTATAATTGTAATGTAATAATGATTATATCATTTTCACTAAATATTACCAATTTACTGTACAACACACTTAAAATGCCATTAAAAACACTTGCTTATTTGAGCCAAGTGAAAAAGAGAAAAAAAAATGCCAAACAGGGTTGTCACCAGGCAACTTTTAGTGTGGGGTAAAATTTGTGTGAAATAGTAAGAAATTAGAAATGTTGATAATAATTGTTCATTTTTGTAACTTTTGAGCTTTGAGAGCTGGGTATTTAGACTTAAAATCAACCTGAGAGCCGGGTAAAAATTAAGAGAACCGGGTGGTCCCGCCCGCCTCCGCCGGTGTAGTGACAACCCTGATGCCAAACATAAAATAATCATTAAATACATGTTAATATAATAATTTTTAGCAAGTAAAATGGGTCAAATTGCAGCCCCATGAATTTGACTCTTCAAAATTGACCTCTAGTGCATAGATTTTTCTCATTTCACGATTAAAACTTGGGGTAAATTTATTTCTTAATTTCATATTTCCTACGCAAGTGATGGAAAACCACAATATGAGTTGACTATGAAGATTGACCAGAATGGTAAATTGTTAAGTTTGATGCCAATAGTTAAGAAGTAAAAAGTTACACATTTTGATATAGATCTGTAAAATGATTTCCTACAACTTTGCACATTTTGTGCTTCACGTACATGTTAATTGTCAAGTCGTTCTAGAATCAAGGGACTAAAACAGCAAACTGCCTTATCATTAATAACTCCCACACAAGTTCATGGTACAGAATACAGATTGACTGGTTGAATCCTGAAACGATCTTGAGTTGTATAATTTGAGAGGACGGGGGTCGATTTCACTAACATTTACTATGCATCGCAGCTACAAAGGGTTTAGCTCATAACTACAGCTAGATATCACAAAGACGTGAAAACCCTTTGAAAGTGCATCGTAAGGTAAAAAATTATTTGCATTAGAAAAATCAAACCATTTGTTAACGTTCCATGGGTTCAAGAGGTGGTCTTAGCTATCAATGGGTTTTGGTCCCATGATTGGTATAACAATGCATTTTAACATTAGTGATATCGACCCCAGGACTGCAAGTGCTGTAGTACACAAGTGACGATAAGCTGTGCATTTGGTTTAGTACATCTTTGGTAGCAAGTAGGGATTGATGGCCGATATGTCAATAAGCAGAAATCTCCACTATTTTAATAAGCATGAAGTTGTCATAATCCAATGCGGACAAAACCAAGGCTAACACTGTATGTTCACCTAGGCCTATAGGTTTATCAATAAAATTTTGAATTCTTCTAAAGTTTTTGAAATGCAAATTAATGCTTAGATAATGCACTGATTTGTTTCTTTGTTGCAATGCATGAATCAAACACAATACCTAGTTTCTTAATGAGTCTGACTGGGTAAGTGGCAGAACTACACATTTTTAAGTTTAGGTCAAGCATGGATACATCTGTGCTCTGCTGCAGCTTAGATGAAGCAATCAAGAAGCAGTGGCATTCAATTTCGGAACCTCTTAATTTTATTTATTTTTTTTTTGCTGGCATCCAAGATTGTATTTGAACTATGCTCTAGACTGAGCAGCCGCTGCATCTGAACTTGACACAGAATATTGGTGTCATCAACAAATTAAAATATTCTGTACTTGAAAGAGTACTCTATGCATTTAATATACTGCACTCTTGTTTTACCTTTATCAATTATAATACCTTGGTTGGGGAAATATGTGCCTTAGTTATGGATAAGATATTTAAACTTCAAAAATAGGCAGTAAGATCAATAACAAATAGCCATTATAGAAGCTACTCTGCTCCTTTGTTTAAACATTTAAAAGCCTATAAACTTGAAGTTGGCGTTTTCATGTTCAGATACTCTCAAAATCAACTTCCAGATATTTTCAAATGTTTTTTCTCAAAAAATAGCGATTCACATGAATATTATACAAGAAATGGAAATGATTTTATTCTATCTAGAAACAAAAAATTCTTTTCAGATCAATCAATCAAAACCAGCGGTCCTATGGAAACATATTGATCACAATATTAAAAAAAGAAATCAATTAAACACTCCGCAATCAACTAATTAAGGGTCAACCTTTATCTAATTGTCACTAATATCTTGTTTGGAGCAAATTGATTTTGTGTAGGTTACCTGTTTTTGTCTTTGTTTTTGTTTATTTAAGTGTGTTTCTTAAAGTTCAGGGTTGTGATTATCTCTGGCCTTACTGGTCACATCCTCCATAACATCCTTGTTTTTTAAATATCTTTTTAATATTGCTATTATTTTTGTGCTGTATATGATTTTATGGGAAATAATAAGTTAATAACTGATATGAATGAACTGATATGAAAGATTCCGATCCGATAAACTTAAAATTGGTCCTGTTCCTATCTGTCTGTTATGGGACGCTAAACCAGAATAAGCCCTACAAGTGACAGTTCATGTCATTGTCCAAAATGGAAAAACTAAGTAAATTCATTGGAGCTTGTGCGGTCAAATGGAATGTCACAGCTTTATATACGCTCAATATATATTAATAATAATAATAATAATAAACAGTGCTTATGCAGTGACTATGTGATTAGATTTTTTTGAGTCAATGAATTTTGTTGGTGAATTGATATTCATAATGTTGTTTTAAACTTACAGGACAATGAGTACAAAGATGTGTTTCTAGGCATATTATTTATCCGTCCAAATCATACATGCACCAACAAGCAAGCTCGCCATGGAATACAGGTCTATGATCAACTTGGTAAGTGTATATTTGAACATTTTAAGATATAAATCTGATGCTTTGTCACATGGAGAACTGGATGCCAACTGAAGCGCTATGAACTCAAACTTCTGTTTGATATTCCAGTCTCTTGCCAATGTTATGCACTCTCTAGCTAGTTATCCTCTTTGAAATTTAGCCAGGAATGAGGATGTGACATTTTACCCCTAAAATTGCTCAAAGACGTTTCGTCCCAATCTTTTCCCTGATTTTCTTCCTTAAGTTTTCCCGGCAAAAGATCCTTTTGTTGTACACGAGGAAAAGAAAAAAGAGAAAAAATTCAAGTCGACTTTAAGACTGACAAGCAAAAAAAAGAATTTTTTTTATGTTTTTGCACATCTTTTGACACAATTTTCTGTTTTCCCTATGTTTCCTGTCTAGCAGTCTTGCAGCTGCTTTCTCATTTTTCTTGTCGTTCCTGATTTTTCTCGCTTGTCGTTCCACTTTCCTGATCATTTTTTTGACAGAGGGAGCACTCTGCCTTGCCCTATGCTGGCTAAGCCTCTGACGCGCCTCTAGTTGCAGACAGGGAAGTATGAATCACTATGCTCCCCTGATGGCATTACACTGCCCTGGAAGCTTCTCCATGTATTTCTCTATGCTCAAGTGCTAATTTCCCCAATACAGGGTGTCCCAATAAAAATGCATCACTTTTATTTTTGATCATATCTCAGAAACCAATAGACAAAACCTTAAACTTTTTTACAATAATAATTAGTATAGTTTTGTCTTTCATTGGTAAAACTTTGAGCAAAATCTGTCAAGCCGTTCTTGAGAAAACTATAGTTTTGTAAGAGGACTCGATTCTACTCCATTTCAATGGGGTTTACCACAGTAAGTCATAGTTATCATGTGACTAAAGCACATCTTTGGTTTAACTATTGATCAATTTATTTTAAACTTGCAAAACAGACACTAAGATATCACAAAATATGGCACAGACACTAAACATGATGTTGATATCTTTTTCAGGACTGAAAGTAGCAGTGCAATTTAATTTGTAAGTTTTGATGTTATGCAGCGTTAAATAAAAAGGAAAAAACAGGTTCACAGTTTCTCAAGAAAACTTATTCAAGGGACAGATTTCCTTTTAAAGGAAAGTCTATTTCAGAAATCTTTTGTATCTTCTAAGTTTTGAGCTTTTTTCATAAAATCCTAGATCCTAGAGTTCCAATACAGCTTTTTTCGTGAATTTAAACATTGGCATATTTATGCTATTATATCAGTGTAACTTGATGTATCATGCAAGGATGATTTGTCACTGAACTAGCATTTTCACATTATACTGCCCTGGTCATCAGTGTGGTTTCAGGCAGTTCAGGCTGTATGCCATGTGATAAGGGGTGCCATCCTGGCTGTCTGTCAGAAGGCACTCCTAATAACAGATGGGCTTTTCCATGGAAAAGGGCCTAATCATCAGCATCATCCATCAGCTTTGGAGCAGCCGGTCACAATCTGCCTCCATCTAGCTTTCTTCTTTGCAGTAAGGATGATTTCTTGCGGAGTGAGTTCGACGTCTCTGCTGATTAGCCTGGCAATGTACTGGTGATAGAGCATAGCAGGGCAAACTTGTTTACGCTTCCCCTGGGCTGGTTGGTAAAGTGCATACTGGGATAAGATCACTGTATGGTGTGTCCCAGCAGAGCATGTCCCAGCCAACGAAGTTGCCGTTGGTGGATGTTACTTAAGTAATAGAAAGAGGTTGCCGTCCTGTTATCTCATAGACCGCTTCATTTTTGACATGATCTTGTCTTCTGATCTTGAGCATGATGCATCAACAGTTTGTTGCAAAGAACTTAATGTAGGATTCAAGTTGTTTGTTTAGAACATCTTACATCCATAATAGAATGAACAAACAAGATGATCTGAAAAGGTCCAATTTCAGGGTAAGAGGGACAGCCAAAGACTAAAGATCTCCTGTCTCAGCAGAGAGTGGCATCATTTCTGTTTTGCTAATGTTTATCTTCAGGCCAACACTTACATAGCATTATCACCATGGCTCTTCAGCTGTTCCTGACCTGTGGTAAGTGAACTTTCTAGGCTGTTTGTCTTGAAAATTTTCACTGTTGGGTGACAAATCCATAATCATAAATGAGCCTAAATTGGGCATCAAAGTAAAAATTGCAAAGGTGATGCTTGATTTTAGAAACACAGACCTTTGGTTTTGTACCTGTAAATTGATTGATTCCTTGTCTTAACAAGGCTACTTAGTTCAACTGCTTGTAAGATCCATATCATGCACTGATAGGAGTAAATGATTTTTTCTCTGTCTACATTGGTTTTTACAGGACGTGTACACATGGTGTCCATTGAGACATGTGGATGTGAAGAGTCTGCTGTGACATTCTTCAGACATGGACTTTGGAGCTCATCGGTAGATCAACCACAAATTGCTTTCCATGTGGAGCTTCTTGACACCCTGGAGTATGTTATGTTAGAGGGCAAAATGTCACTGCATGCTTTTTGCCAGTCTTTAAGATGGCGAAATCAGATGAGCGTCCGTGAGGTGAGTATAATACCCATTAGTGTTGTTTCTACAGTAATTGTTTACTGCTTAAACATAATACAAAAGATCTTTTACACAACTTGCATAAAGAGGTCTGTCTTATTTGTTTGCAGACTTCAATTTTTATTCAGGTGGTACACAAGTAGGTAATCATACAATGAAAAAGGTTTTATAACAAGAGTTGTCAACTAGTTGCAATGTGCCACATATTTAGTAAATTGTAAGCGAACCACCAAATGCTACTAGGGTTTCTGTATCAAAACCTGCCTGGTCTAATTTCAACACATACGCCTTTTTTTTTATTGATTTTGACTGCCAGATATATTCAAAATGATTAGTACTCAGAATAAATGAATTTTTAAAAATACTCCCGGTCATTTTTATCAAAATTCAGTATTTGTTAATTGATAGTACATTTCTTTGTCTTTCATTTGAAAAAAGAATGACAGCATTTTGTCATTTTTGTTTCCAAGTACAGGAGTATTATGTAAAGGCACCAGTTTTGAAAACTCGCCACAGATTCATTTCATTTCACTTAATTTAGGGTAACCAAGGATAAAAACACAAAAAGTACACATACAAGTACACTTATTTACATTGTGGTCCTTTGCTGCCTTTTTATTTCAATAAAGACAGAAATATATAACTATAAGTCCGTCTGCATCAGATTTTTATTTTATTTTTTCTGCCCTAAGACATAATTTCATTTACAAAATTACCCCAAGCTTATGTTGAAAGTCATGTTTTGACTCTTGTGGCATGAAGAAACATCTTAATGATTAAACACTAAATACTTGCAATTGATTAAACAGAAAATGTTAGTAATTTAAATAGAAATTAAACGTAGTTTTATGCAGAAAATGTTTGTAATTTAAATAGAAATTAAACGTAGTTTTATAAATAAGATGCCTCTTTCACAAAATGTGTTCTTGACAGTAAATGATTTAGATTGCTCATTAATGTGTCATTATCAATGATGCTATAATGTGGCCCGTGTGGCAGTGATGCGCAAAAGTGTGTAGCTCTGTTTGCAATGAAAGTTTCAATTTATCCTTACAAAAAATGCACAGTATGGTGTATGATGTCTCAAAATTTTGAGTTGTAAATAACTAATTCAATTAAAATAGTTTTAACTGATCAATGGGGTTATTTTGTTTAACAAACATTGCTCAGTCAAGCTCATAGTTTTCAAAAAGTTTTTGTTTTGTCAATGCTATTTTTAGACTTAATTAAAGTACAGTGTGTATCAGAATGATTAGTACTCAACTTTGTGCTTTTTTAACACAAATTCTAGAAATCTTGGTATTACTTCATTCACTGTTATAAAAAGACCATTTCATTAACTTCCATATAAAAAAAGAATTTTGCAAATTGATGCACGCAATCAGATTTTACACAACTTTTAAGAAATTATGTCTTTTTACAAATTCGCCACGGGCAATAGATATCTTACCGCGAAATCCAAATTGTAAGTGTCAAACATGTGATCAGTCGTTTGGAACAACCCAAGACATTTGTGGTAAAATTATTTCTTAAACATCAGAAAACAGGCAGCATTAATGCTGTGTATTGCATTTTTGCTAGGCAATTTTCAAAATAAATCAAGTTCTGTCTTAGTGCATAAAATATTGCCAATTTTCTATGTCAGAAAGTTATCGTTTAATAACTTTTAAATGTAACTTTTTAAGAGGTAATATGTAGAAAGTTCTTAGATTAACCCCCCCCCCCCCCCCCCCGAATTACCCTAAGCAAGAAAGTAGTTGACGACAACAGGTTAGAACGTTGTTTTATTAATGCTTAACCATTGAATCATTTGAACTTAGAATGCAAACACTTTAAGCCTAATATTAATGCAATTACTTGAACAATCATGAAGAGTACAAAGAGGCTGTCAGACAGACAAGTCCACCATTTTGCCATGATGGTACACATATTGATAATTTTTCATCATCAAACATGCATTGTATATGACAATACATATAGGACATCAATGTAAACTAGCTATTGCTTGAACATATGACAATTGTGTAATTTTTTGTATTTTCTCATTATTTTACAGTGTGAAACTATGTATACACGTCTCAGGGGTGAGCCAATGGAACATTACAGATACCTGAAGTTCATGATAAGAAATGTAACGTTTATCAATGATGAGGATGAACAATGGAATTGTCATGCATGCCCAGTGGTTAGTATCACTGTTTTTGAATTTGACCATTATGTCTTCATTGCCTCATGTATTATCATGTGTGTGGTACGATGGGACATCTCAGTCCATATCCACAAGTTTTTATCTTCTTTTCTGCCTTGCAACAACTTTTTTTTGGCTCTATGCCATCAATCGTTATAATTAATTCTTCATCTATTTGTGTATTTTTTTACCAATCAGTAATCAATCTCATGGTGTTTTGTTCATTGTGTACACTCTAGATATCTACAATTTTTTCGTGTATATAATACTGTAAAGTAAAAACTAAATTTTGATTAGTGATTCATAGTGTTCAATATTTTTGGTGATGTTATTTTTCTGCAGTTTTGTGGTTTACCAAACCAATGTTCATCCAAATATGTTATTAATCCAAGGGTGAAAGTCAATGCCGCCTATGATTTTAAATATCTTTACAAACATATGTTATAATACATTTTTAACCAGGATAAAGGAAATGTGTTCATCTGCATGGATGCCAATTTTGGGCTTGTGAGAAAGAAGAGCAAGACATTACCGCAACGACCAAAACATGCGGATGTTATGTTTGTTCAGCCAGATGATACAATCATAGATGTGGAGACTGAGTCAAAGGTATTTTATAATAATAATAATAATAGTAATGTTTATTTTAACTGTCACAAAATATACAAACAATGCAAAGAAACATTAAAAGATAAAATACGACAACCAAGGGAAAAAATGAACTTGTGAAGTTCGAACTTGGAAACATGTTTTTCTTGCCCTACAAGGGATCAAAAGAGCAAAATGTAAATAGTTTCAAATTTATATACAGAGCATATATAAAACCCTAACAATGAGTCATTGTACATATCAAACACCTTATATAGGGCCTATAGGCAGGAAACATTTAACTAGGAAATAAACATTACACTAAACGAGTTCAAGTAGATGATGAACTGACTGACGTTGGAAATTTATTCCACAGTCTTGGGAAAGAATTAAAAACCTAGTTGAAAAAAAAAACATTAATCCAAACAGTAGTGTGAAGTTATCTAGACTCATTGAGATTGAAAACTAAAGAAAAGTAGATGGACCAATTCAAATGATGAATGTAAAACAGAAGATCATTAGAATTAAGCAAACCAAATTCCACAAGTAATTGTTTAAATGATAGGTCTGATGGGCACTTTTTCCTATACATTAAAAACTTTTTCCTTTAACTTTAAACCAGTTTGACAGGAATTCCACAATAAGTAATGGGGATTATCAGTATCATTTTAGATTAGAAAGCAATTACAAAACTAACCTATATACATACCATTTTGATGAACATGAACATTTAAAGTTTAAGGGAACCATTCTTTAAGGGAACTTCTTTGTTACTATAAATATAAACTCCGCATCAGAAGTTCTACCCATGATTTTGACATGCCTGTAGTAGTAGTAGTAAGCCAAAGTTTTAAATCCGGTTTTATCCCCGTCACGGGGGTGGCCAGATTCACCTCACACTTGCGGCAACTGTCTTCACTCCCTCCCTCCACCTCACTCGATTCAATGCATCATCCCTTCCCAACCCGACTCTCTTTGTCTCTTCCTCCACCTGCATCCTCCAAGTCTTCCTTGGTCGCCCTTTCCTCCTCGAACCATCCACCACAAAATCAAGGGCCCTTCTAAGAACATGCCCTTCATCCTTCCTCAGCACATGTCCATACCAACGCACACTATTGGCCTTCGCCAAACTGTCCACTGCTTCTTCCACACCCAACATCTGCATCAAGTCCTCAGTTTTCTTCCTATCCCTCAACTTCACAACACACATCGATCTCATCATCGCTCTCTCTGCCCTCCTCAAAATTCACATCTCATTTTCGCCCAGACACCACGTCTCGCTGCCATACAGCATCACCGATCTCACGCAGCTCTTATACACTGTTCCTTTAATCTTCAAAGGAAATCTTTTCCCAAGTAACATTTCTCCACATTCCCTAAACTTCACCCACCCATACCTCACTCTGGCTGTCACAGCAGCCTCGTATCATCCGCCCCCATTAACCTATCCCCCAAGTACGTAAACTCCTTCACTGTTTCCACCTCATCACACAACTTTTCCACCTCTTCTTCTTACCCTCCATCTCCTTTCTTGCATCGTTCACACAAAATCCCTTGCCAAACTTGGAGTCACTCTCTTCATCTTTGTACATCTCCCATGGATCCATTTCCTACAATTGTCACACCACACAGAGTTCGCCTTCACCCTCTTTCCACATATGCCGCATGGATCTATTTTGCTGATAAATTAAATGAACGTATTTCTGATAATTTTTGGCACACCGACAAAGTCTCATCATTTTGTAGTCAGAATGTATCAAGTTCCTTAACTTAACATGCGATCATACCGATTTGCAAAGAACAAATAATTTTAAAAATTTAACTCTGAATTCAATTGTTGTAAATAGATCAATTGCACGCAGAGAACCATTATCAGTACAAATGAGTACAGGGCCAGTGTTAACTGTGTGCCGTCACAAATTGATTAGCTGCACTGTGGAGCGAATCATACTCGTAGATGGTAGGCAGTCATGTTGGTTGTTGTTTTACCCTCAAGTGTGTCATTCCGGAATTTACAACAATTGAATTCAGAGGTAAATTTTTAACATTATTCATTCTTTGCAATTCAAGAGGTATATTTTTAAAATCTTTTATTCTTTGCAAGTCGTTATCGCATGTTAAAGAACTTCTTTCAAGGTTCCCAATTGTCTTTGTGCCACTTCATTGAACTTTAAAGTGCCCTTGTGAAGTTTTTAAGTGTAGTTAAGAACATGTGAAGGCACACATCTCGAGATATGGCAGGTTATTCAAGATAAACCAACATAAAAAAATATATTCCATATTTAATATGAAGTCTTTACCCGCAAATTTTTTTGTATTATGACATTAACGATGTTTTATTTTTCCCTAACAGTGTAGTCAATTTCAGGCGGGAAAAGCTGTACGATCTAACACAAGGAGCAACAGACTATCTGTGACTGGGGTCTTTGGAAGTGCTTGTCGTCATGGTGTCCCTCTGGCTTTCTTAGATATGCAGCATGGAGAGAGGTAAAGAATTATTGGCTCATGCAGAATCACTTGTAAACTTAACCTTAAAGTTTAAACTTTTATGGTAGTGATTTTTTTTCTTTTTTATAATATTGTCTAACTTTACGATATGCTAATTATTCTTTATTCACTGGTATATGTCGGTCCCCCTATAGTTTTGGACAACGCCAATTGTGTGCATGAGGGATGATGCTTTACTGTCAATTTGCCAGTTATTAAGTGATTTCATATTATTGTTGGTTGGGTAGATTAAGGGAGGTCGGAGCCTCACGATTTCTGAAAATTTATTTTGATCATAACTTGAAAACTAATAAAGTAAACTATATAAAAG
>JXSR01S008724.1:72023-83575 GCA_000969725.1 Ophiothrix spiculata
CAGACATTTTACTGGATTTGTACATTTGCTATGCATACATAAAATTTGCATAGCAAAATGCTTAGCAAAATGCAACACATTTTTAATATTTGTAGAGCAAAATAATTGCAATACAAAATTTCAAACTGCTATACAAACATACATTTTGCATAGCACATGTTGCAATGCAAAAAAAATCAATGAATTCGTTCCCTGTACAGGAATATCCAATTTCATGCGTTTTTTGCTAAATATTATAGACTCTAGTTTTACCTGAATACCAAGTTTGAAATATATATCTGCTATATGACTAAAAAGTACGTATTTAGAATCCCGGACAAGTCGCCTCGCGCACAATTTTTAGCTACAGAAAAAATTTTGGTGGAGGAGTGGGGTGGATTGATGCACCCCACCCCACCCCCCTCGTAGAACTAGGGTTAACATGTTCATTTGTTTTGATCATGTAGGCCTATCACCTATTTGATTCAGCACATAGTAGAATCACCTATTGGATTCAGCACATAGTAGAATCAAATTTATTTATGTACAGCCAACATACAATTTTACAGGGTGCAAACCAGTAAATAGCTGGCCTATTCTTTTATATGTTAACATGGTTAAAGGTGTAGGTTCCTCTTTTAGGATGTGTATAATAAAATTACTTTTAACTGATTGACCTTGACCTCTGAAATGCATTATATGCAAGGTTTCAACCTTTCAAGCTTATGTATTGTTTTCTCTTGAGAGGCAAAAGAAAGTATGCAACCCTGGGGATGAGGCTGTTATGTAAATACAAAAGAAATGGAAAATAGGTATACGATACCAATTAATTTTACATTTTGTGCCATATCTCCGAAACTATAAAGAATTTTGGATTCATAGTCAGAAAAATATGTACTTTCATTTAATTGGCATCAAAAATTATACTACTTCCGGTTGAGCCCTGGGTAATGAGAATGTGTTTGGAACTAAGTTAAACAAAGGTCAAATATGGTCATTTTCCGGCCAATAGCTCTTGTTCTCACCTTATTTTTCTTCAAGATTATGACGTAATCTTGTATTTAAGGTGAATTTTGATATAAGTTCATTGGCTTGATTTCGCAAAAGCCCATTTCAAAGTAGCGTCTGTGTACATCACTGTACATTGGGATGAAAACATGTTGACTCAACGGCAGTGATCCATGAAATAAGGAAATCCCATTTCATCAATTAGAATAACAAGAAAACCGCCTAAAATATCGTTAAATATTACAGATTTTATCACGCAAAATGTCACAAAATGTGGACCATTTTGACATTTAAAAATGGAGGACACAGAAACCCCATTTTGTAATTTATAAGATAAGATACACAAAATATCATGCAATATTACCCTTGCGGAGTTGCCGCTCCACAATTTAAAAATTGAAAATTAAAACCCCTTTTATCATAAAAAAGATACGTTAAATGTCAATGAATATGAACCATTTATAAAAAAAACATAAAATCAAATAAACAAATTTATGGTTAATTTTGTCGTTTATAAAATGCACATAAAATGTCACATAATATTGCCCATTTTGTCATTATAATCTTGACACAAAAATGTCAAACAATATGGCCCAATTTGTCGTTTATGAAAACACAAAATATCACAAATTCATGAAAATTGTTGAAATGGCCGTTTCTGAATGTATGTATCTCCGATATACATAGGGCCGCGCCCTGGTAGCCCTTTGTTTTCAGATTTTTTTCTCTCTCTCTGTAACTCAGTAAGTAACAATTAAATCCAAATAAAAGTATTTCTAAAAGCAGATTTGCATAATGAACATGATGATGATGTCATTTTTGCACCAAAAATGTGTATATTTGGCCCGAAAGTCCAAAATCCATGGGTTTTTTGGGGTTGAAAATTTCGGACTATTTTTAATTTTTAGAATCTAGAAAGCCATACTTGTCTATAGGAACGAATTTCTCGAATTTTTGATTTTGTTCTTACTTTTTGAAAATTTGCTTTTTTGAGATATTGCCAAACATTAGTCCTAAATCATGTCAAAAATCCCACCCCTGCCACCATTTTTGACAAAACGTGACACTTTTTGACCTATTTTTGGCAATATTTCAAAAAGTTAAAAAAATTGAGAAATGCGTTCCTACATATTGAATTCTTGATTTTTACAAGTAAAATAGTTCAGAATTTCACCAAAGCACAATTTAGTTAGCTTTCCCGTACAATTTGGGGTCAAAACATGATTTTTGAACCTACATTTTGTTTCAAAAATGACCTCACCATCATGTTTAGTATGCAAATCCGCTCCCAGAAATATATACTTTTATTTGGATTCAGCCGTTCACCCATTATTTTATAATTATGTCATTAATTATGCAAATCAGATGCATAGGTACTCAAAAGTAGGCCCTATAATAATCTAGCCGGGTGAGGCACGGGCTTCCCAGCAGTGCGGGGAAAATCATCTGTACACCCCAGCTAAATTTCCCGCTACACACCCGGCATAGCCGGGACAGTCTGTTGTACATCCCCGGCTAAGTCTCGGCTAACTTCCTGACATGTGGAGCAATGAAAATCTGTACTTCCTCCGCTAAATCACCGCACTATCCCGGGTCCCCTAGGCCGGGGAAGTAATTGATTATGCATAACACTACCAGCAACTTATATGGAAAGATTGCAGTCAAAATATTAAACGGGTGTGGAGTTCTGTGATCTAGATTTCTGATAACATGTTGGGAAATAAGGAAAATACAGCTAATTAAGTAATTAAAGGGGCATTGGACAAGTTCAGCATCATCCCCAAATTTTCCCCCATGCTTTTTGAGATTTTTGCATCATTTGAAGTATTAGCAGTAATAATGAGAGTATGCAAAGTTTCAAAGTCAAATTCAAACCCTTTATAAATATCAAAATGTTTAGATATTCTTTTATTTCTAATTATCGTTGTCGACAACGATAAATACTGCCCTCTATAGTTGAATTTTTAAAATTGGCCTTTTTGGGAGATCTAATGCAAACTTCAAACTTCTTTTGATTTATCTGCAAACTATGATGTGAACAGAATGTTTTACAAACGAATCTTTGGCTCTTTCTTTATATGTGACCCGTCATATCGAAAGGTACCTTAAGGTCTCATCTGAAAGCTGAGATTTTAAGCTTTAAAATGACACCTTGATGTTGGTTATTGGATGTTCGGTTGCGAAGTTACACCCAAATTGGTAAAAGGCATCGGGCTGATTCGGAAAACTATAGTTCTGAGAAAATCGAGTTTAAAGTTTTTGTACTTAGTAAATCTTGAATGGAGAGAGGATTTTTAGCTTTATTTTTCTTATGTTTTGGATGTTGGAATCTGATTAATATGATAGAATACACTTCAATGATAACCTTTCTGATGAAATTAGAAATTCGACCTTGGACGTGATTTTTGACTATGCTTAGCTTCAATGGCCAGTATCTCGTAACGTACTATGCCGGTATTAAGGTACCTTTCGATATGATGAGCCACATATATAGTTTCAATAAATACGTTTAGAGAATAGCCTCATACCCAAGATCAAAAAACAAAATAAAAGTGAAATTTTTGACTTTCTGAAGGTTTTGATCAAAATGTTCCCGATATTTATTAATTAAGTGTTATTGTCTAGCATGTGAAGTGTAAATCATCCTCAAATAAAATTTTGAAATTTTGTCCCAATGCCCCTTTAATTATGCAAATTAGCCATTTTATGATGTATAACTCAAAATTTTCAGCCATATTCTTGAAGCACATAATGTAAGCAATATACTCTGAAACTTTAAAGCTTGTATGTAGTACAATAAAAACTTTTAAAGATATGCATCAAAAATGTTTGTTGAGACTGTAATATCTTGGTGCCATGCCAAATATAAAGAAAATAAAAGAGTTGACCCTTGACATCTGTTCGCCAAAATAGCACTATCAAACTGCATAAAAATTGTAATATCTCCGCAACGGAAGGTCCGATTTCAAAAATTTAAAGAGATTTTTAAAGCTGAAAGTATAGAGAAATATAATTAATTTTTAGTTTGATAATTTTTCACCTGAAGTGCCTAAACTAGTAAACTCTAATTTGTGCATTGAAGAAAAAAAAATATTATACCGTACACAAACGGATGATGTGCTCGCTAAACAAACTCCAAACACATGCTGGCATAGGAGGAAACACCTATTATGCAATTTTAATTAATCGATGTGTCTCTAACTTGTTTTTACTAATTTGTTTGGACAATTACCATGTCTATCAGTTTTGCAACTTTGACAGGATCAAGTGTAATCCTTCTTAAGTGATCAATATGGTTTTAATACTTTTATGATGGAACAAGATGATCACTCAATTTTGTGATCAATACCTATTATGTAAATTTATTATAGATTATATCGATATAGTTCCATCAATCACATGCATTTGACATTGGATTTGGATAAATCACCAGTGTGACCAATTGACATATATGCTAATGTAATTGTTTTTAATGGTTAGGAATATGTATTTATATCAAGTTCATTCTGCATTTTGTTTCTGATGGGTGAATGTTTATTATATGGTTTTGATTTTTTTAAATCTGAAAATACAGGATGTTTTACATCTAGAAACATATATGTGTCCCATCATATCGAAAGGTACTTTAAGGTCGGCAAAATCAAAATTGATTTTTGGTCTCATCTGAAAGCTGAGATTTTAAGCTTTAAATTGACACCTTGCTTTTGGTTATTGGATGTTCTGTTGCGAAGCTACACCAAAATTGGTAAAAGGCATCGAGCTGATTCAGAAAACTATAGTTTTGAGAAAATCGAGTTTAAAGTTTTTGTACTTAGTAAATCTTGAATGGAGAGAGGATTTTTAGCTTGGTTTTTAATACATTTTTCTTATGTTTTGGATGTTGGAACCTGATTTATATGATAGAATACACTTCAATGATAACCGTTCTGATGAAATTATTAATTCGACCTTGGACGTGATTTTTGACTATGCTTAGCTTCAATGGCCCGTATCTCGTAATTTACTATGCCGGTATTAAGGTACCTTTAGATATGACTGCTTTCACCCTTAAATATTTTTTTCACACCCGTGTCCGCCAAACGTAAGTCAAAGCTTGAATGCTGTCTTATATATATTCAGTAAATTTAGTAGCCTATAGCCTTTGTCATGTTTGAGGAGTGTTGCAGTTTGTATTTGATAAATAAGCCTAGATCATTTTGGGGGATATATAAAATTGGGTTGTGCAATAAATGTGGGAGGGGTTGGCGCAGCTCGGTAGTTCCCTAGCCTCGCCTTGCACCAATGAGGTCTCGGGGTTCGAGTCCCGCTCCCGGCACTTTGTGCATTTAATAATAATAATAATAATAATAATAGTAATGGAGGGTATTTATTTGGTTTTCAGTCCATGCTCACTTCCGCAGGTTTTTCTCTCTGGGTACTCATGCCTTCCAAGTTCCATGCTCCTGGGTACCCGGATAGCAAATTACCCGAAATGTCCCAGGCCTAGAATATTACTATCAATCAATCAATCAATCAATGATACAAGTACTTGCATAACATGCATACCCCATGAAGGAGTCTATTCGTACAGGGGACCCACGGCTTTACGTGACTGTCCGACCACGGAGCAAGTAGAGTAAAGTTTCTTGCCCAAGGAAACAAGGAGACGAAAACCGCCCGGCCCGGGGCTCGAACCCACAATCTCTGTATTACGAGACCCGTGCTCTAACCGCTCAGCCACGCTATCGAGACATTCGGTTTGTTTGATGAATGTCCTCCAAACGATTTGGCTCAAAGATGCTTGTAAAAAACTTTTTCAGTTATGGCCATTTGTTGAATTAAATTCAGGATCCCGAATTTAATAATTCCACATAATAATAATAATAATAGCAATAGGTTATAAACTAGTACGCATGCATGTGCTTTTTATCCATTTTTTGGTAGCAAAACAATTTTTTTCGCAAACTACACTTGAAAACGCTTTTAGATACACACATAAACATTTTTTGCCCGGATTTTTTGACAAAAATCTTATAGTATTGCTTACTTAAGCCTTAAACTTAAGCCTAAGGACGTAAGATGAGTAATTTAGCTCTTCGGCATTTTTCAAAAATGAAGCCCGAGTCCCCCACCAAAAAATAAATAAATAAATAAATAAAACAAATAGGCCTACACGTACCTTGAAACACTAGAGGATGAACTGGCTTGAGTTTCAACGTCAGCACTATGACTAGCAGCACCAGCATGATTGATGGAAGGACAAACTCCATTGTGTTGTTCACCTTGTTGCTGCACTGAGGTGGAGGATGAAGCTGTTGATATGATTTGTTCTCTATACTCCAATAATAATATTAATATAAGTTAAATTTATAAATGATGCTGATCAAAAGCGTGAAAGATGAAGCGAATCGATGTCAGTGGCAAGCAGTGAGTCACACACGAATATAACCGTATAACGAACTGGAACCCAGACACTGAAGAGCAACTTCATATATCAGTGAATGCAGTGATATCCCTGATATAATATATGGGACCCCTGATATATCCGAGGTCACTTATGGTTCTCAGTTTAAATTTTGTTTTTAACGCTCCGTGTGAGTCGATTATCTCAATTAGTACTGTAACCAGCGAGAAAACAAACAAAATCAACATATAAATATTCATATAAAAGTTTTTAGTAGACTTTGTCTAAACCTTAATCTACGGTCAGTTCGACAGTAATAATGCCAGAACGTGGAAAGAATTTAGACAAAGACTAGGATTCTCTGATATGAGGATATGTGATTACATATTTGTGGTTTCTGGAGACAGTGTGTCCATTGTTCGAAATGAAGGATTCTTTGAATAAGAAATTATGTTTACTCAGAGGATCAACGATCAAGGTATTATTACTATTACAAGATCTTGAAAGGGCAACATAAAGGCTTCATCCATAAATTTGTCACGGTGTTTTAACTGCATCTGGTTGTGTTATTCTGTCCTACATTTGTACACCATTGCGTTGTACATATGTCGTGAGTAGGCCCTAGATTTCAAAGATGCCACGAAGTAAATCGGTAAGTTTCAACCAACACTTTTTTTGTCTTTATGTTATTTATTCCCTGTGCTTAGGTACTGCTTAGGTCTGGTGGTTGGAAAAAAGTTACAAAGATTCTGCACCAGACCTCTTCTAGTACTACTGCTTTTTAAAAATTTCTGGAAAGCCTAACTAAAATTTGCATAAATTTGTGAAATGTTGAACTTTTTTGCTTTTTTGAATCTAGAAAGAAATGTCTAGGCAAAGTTTCCTCAAATTTTTGATTTTTTTTGAAAATGCCAAAAATAGGTAAAAAAAAATGTAAACAAATCCCACCGCTGCCAACAAAATGGCAATTTTTTACCTATTTTTGGCAATATAAAAAAAGAAGATATAAATCAGAAATTTGAGAAAACCTTTCCTAGACATTTGTTTGTAAATTCCAAAAAGAAAAAAGTTCAAAATTTCACATATTGAATGCAAATTTTAGTTAGGATTTCCAGAAATTTTGGTGGCAAAAATGATGATTTTGGCATTTTTTGCAAAAATGAAAATTTTTGTTAAAAAATGATATCATCAATATGTTCAGGTCAAAAATTCATTTTCTAAAAATGTATACTTTGCAATTAGTTTGAGAGTTAGAGTACAAAAAACATTAATGCTAGTTGAGGGTATATGGGTCCCAGCCTCTAACCCCCCCCCCCCCCAGGTCTAAGAACTTTGTGGAGAGGTCCGCTCGCTTCTTTCATATGAGTCAACAAAAGTTGCCCCCCACCCCCCAGCCCCCTTGACCAAACCTGGATCCGCTTCTGGATGGTGTATATCTAATCCCACATTATTGACCATATATAATACCTGATGGCTTGTGTTTACAAATGCTTCATATCTCTGAACTGGAGTGGTGAAACATAAACCATGTTGCAGAGGAATATTTACGCTTTTGGAAAACCTATACATGTATACATTGTACTGTCATGATTATATCTACTGGTAGGTATTTTTAATAATTTATTTGCAATTTGCAAAATTTTATATAATTGAGAAAAGCTGATAGATATTATCTTATAGTAGGGATGTCAATTTGTGTAGACAAATCCGTGCTGGGTTGAAATTTATGTTCAACTATAGACTCCTCAATGATGGGTTTAATAATGTTTAACATACTAGTAATTAAAAATGTACCTATTGAAAAAATTGAGTTTTTTAATATTTAGGGGGGTTACTTTTTAGTTTTCATCATAAAACAAATATATTACAGTTGATTGAATGTTCGTATATGTTATCATAAATGAGTAGCTCCATGTGAAAATGGACCAGAGGTCGCCGTGGAAACTCAAATTAAGCTCTGTTCTGTGGTATAGCGCGTTGTACAAAAATGCATTTCGCGATGTGATTCACTCACTTTTAGACAAAAAGTAAACAACTATTTTAAAGGAGATGGATCCTTGTTCCATTTATGAAGGACACTTTTTGGAAACCACCTCTTGCACTTCACAGCAGTCGATCGAAACTCCAGACCACCACCCGCTCAGAAATCTCTCAATACTTTTGCAATCCTTGGATGATGCAGAACGTCTCCGAAAAAGTGTCTTACATCATTGTAACCGGTAGATATTCGTGATCAAAATGGTAAACTTTTTGACTTTCAACAACGAATGAATCACCCTGCGAAATCGCGAAATGTCATCCAAACCCCCGCTACCACACTCTTTTTATAAATCCCCGCCAGCAATGGGAATAATCCTTTGAGCTGTATACCCTGAAACTCCCGGCACAAAACTGGCTGGACATTGGTAACAGCTTGTCAAATGGGTCCATTTGTTGAAATTGAACAAATGAGCTCAAATTTGGGTGGATATTTTCAATACGAAGTGAGACATGGGATTATTTTGGACGCTTAGCTACTGTCAGTCGCTTGTAGAAGTAAAATATTAAAAACAAATCAGTTTCTTAGTTTGTTTGTCATTTTTACACGCCCGTAAATTCCTTATATTGACATTTTCTCCAATTTACCACTATTTGTAACTCAGGGTTAGAATAGAATATAATGGCAATTAAACACATGAGCAATTTAGCACAAAATTTCATTTTGGTCTCAATTCGGTGTTGAAGTTGTTTTATTTGAAGTCAATCGTTATTTTGTCTTCGATCTCGACCAAATGTTTGGTAGCAAAAAATTTGTTTGAATTAAGGCCAACTATGTTTTGACCCAAAGATTTTCAACTTAATGCATATTGTCAGTGTGTTGTTGTTTCTGCAGTTTTCAAGGTAGAAAAAAACACTCAAAATTTCAAAAACTGATGTTCAAATTTCTGTAACAATCAAACAAACAAGCAACAACTAATGTAGTTCAACAAGATATTTATTTAATTTATTCTTGTTTTTATGCAAACTAATACAAATTATTATGTATTTGAATTACCATTTGTTTAGATTAAACCCAAGGGCAGAAGAAGTTCCTGCCGTGTACCAAAATGTGCATTGTATGGAAAACTGATGTACAGTAGGGATTTAGCACTGCACCTTGCACAAGAACACAGACTGAATATGGCAACCCATGATATTCTCGCAGAGTGCAGCACAGACACTTTTAAGAAGTTTAAATCCGACATGCAGTATAGAGAAGCCCAAATTTGTGACTACCCACTATGTAAAAATAGAGGCAGCACATATGCGAGGTTAGATAAACATGTTAAAAGTATTCATGGACTAACAATGCCACAGTATGAGGAGCAACTGAAAATGTAAGTATACGATTTAGGACTACATTTATACATGTACATGAATTTGCAAGACCATGGAAATAGAACATTGGCTGCCCCAATTAAAACAATGTGTAACATTATTCTTTTACTTGGTGTCAAAAATTAACTGCACATTTTTAAATGCTTATAACTTTTAAACCAGGATTCGCATGGCAAAACATATGTATAGAATTGTATCTTGGTTTTAAAGTTATTAACATTTGAAAATGTTCAGTTAATTGTTGGACACCCTGCATAAACTGATGTCTAATAGTAGTAAGTAAAGCAACACAGGATATCTTGAAAAATCAATACGTTGCTGTTAAAATCCGGGTGCGGGGTACTTTAAAGGGACTAGCCTAGATTCCACCTAGAATTGAATATTTATGGAAATGCTCTAAACAAAGCTTAAAAGTATAGTAAAATCCAAAAAAGTGCAAAAAATTACACACAAATGGCTCAAATTGAGAAAGAATTAATTTGCAATATATCATTCTTTGATGGTGGTGTGTTTCTTAAATCCAACTTTTGTACCTCAGATGGATTTACCAGATAAAAGATCAAACAAAGCTCCTGGAGATAATTTAAAACATCAAAAGGGAAACAATTTCATCAAAAATAATTTGTTTGGTAATCAGAAGTGTAGAAACAAGATTTTTATCAGTTTTCAAACTAGAAACACTGTTTTCACCACTTTGTGTCTCCGGCGACAAAAATTAAAGTAGGTAAAGAATAGCCATTTTCTCCTATGTTCCTCAAAATCATGGAAAACCACTTGTAGGTTATATTATTATAAACATTTTCTATCGATTCAAGTAAAAAAATATGCAGGTAAAAAATTAGTGGGAAGAATCTAGACCAGTCCCTTTAAAGGGGCAATTCATGATCCACTTTTCACCCTCAAGGTCACCTCTATCAAATTTGAGTTTATTAGCTTATAAGAATCCTCAAGTGGTATATGTGACGATCCCCAAACCATTCTTTAGTATGTGCTTTCATTTTTGAGAAAAGAGAGAAAATGTGTCATTTTCTAATTATTGTCGGGGCCCCGACAATAATTACAACACAGTAGTCTATGGGGATTTTCAAAATGCTAAAAAGCTTGTAACTTGGAAACGAATGGTCGGAATCAAGTGAAATTTTTAGTATATATTTATTTTGTACTCTTCTTTTTATTTAGCTAGAAAAGAGGCCACATCAAAATCATGAATTGCACCTTTAAGTGAAGTACATGTGCCGCCAGCACATCAGAAATAGGGGTCTTTCAGCGACAAATTGGGTAAAAAACAGGGTCTTGCAGGGCAAAATTCTCTAAAAAGTAGGATCTTTCCATGTCAAGTACTTGTGAAATTTTTGACAAACTTCGCAAAATTTTCAAAAAATTATTATGTGTCTTTGAGTGACACAAGGTTGTTTTAATGACACAGGAAGTTTTAAAAATAAGGGGTCATTGAGTGACAGTTGGTAAAATATAGGTCTTTTGATGAGAGGGAGCCAAAAAAAGTGGGGTAATTTTGATTCCACATGGCTCAAAGTTGAGAAAAGTTGACCAAGAATGTATAGAGTGAATTTCTGCAAGTGGGAAGAAGCGTCAGTATAGGGGGTGTACATGGTACATGGATATCGTATTCTGACAGAGTAACCAACAAAGTGCCAAAAAATGTAAGACCCAGATTGGGTCTTGAGACTTACAATATATGGTATTAAAATCAGGTTGGTGCTCTGCAAACCTCACTTAGGGTATCAAATTTGATTTTTAGTCTCTGATATATGGTATGAAAGTCAGAAACAATGGTTGAACTGATAATATGAAATTAATCTTCCCC
>JXSR01S008724.1:83625-93913 GCA_000969725.1 Ophiothrix spiculata
CATAGCTTTTAAAAATCCAAATTTAGCGCAATTCTTTTTTTTTTAAAGGTTTTTTTCATCTGTCTTTCCCTACTACTGGAAAAAAAGTTAAATAAACGGCCGCGAAAAAAAATAGTGGCCTAAAAATGCAACAAAAAGAATTAGGGGTATTTCCGCATCCGAGGAGACTATTTTTACTATAAAAAAACCGCATAGCGCTTAGGGTTTTGACCTTAAGTAAGCTGAGACAGAGTTTTTTTTTTTTTTTTTCTTTCCCTACTACTGGAAAAAAAGTTAAATAAACGGCCGCGAAAAAAAATAGTGGCCTAAAAATGCAATAAAAAGAATTAGGGGTATTTCCGCATCCGCATAGCCCTTTTTTTTGCTAAAAAACGCATAGCGCTTAGGGTTTCGACCTTAAGTAAGCAGAGACAGAGTTTTGAAAATCGGCTAATAAAATGTCATTTTCCGGATGTTTCTTTCCTTATTGCAGGTACAGAGAATTGCATTGTTACATAAACAAGAACCGTTTTGACCAATCAACCAAATGTAAGTACAATAAGAGCGAAATCATACTCGGCCTCCAAACAAAATTTTTCCTACCAAACATTTGGTCGTGACGTCACCAAATATTTGCCATCAACTTAAAGTATGAACATGATAGGGTCTATTTGAGTTATCTTTTAGTGCTTATTTTTCCAAACCTTAAGGTATATTGGCACCGGTCAATGCAAAGAGATTTGAATTGGGCCAAGTAACAAAAATTACAAATTGATCATCCGGTCTTTTTAAAAAGTAATTTGCTATTTTCAGCAATTTACTATTACTTTTGGCTAATTTTCAGCAGCTGAATGTTTGCCACATTACGAGGAGACCAATGCTATTTCCTATTTCACGACATCTACTACCCCCGCCTGGAGAAATTGTGTTTAATGGGTTTATAAATGATATACCCAAACACTGCATATGTAACATTGACTTTTTTACATCTCACTCTCTTCTGAGATTAAGTAATCAAGCAAAGGAAGAAAAATAACAAAAAGTTTTGGAATTTCTGAAAAATTGGTGAGGGGTTAACAATCAACTGATAATTTTAATTACTTGGCCTTACAATAAAACTCCTTGAATGTAAAATTTATAGATTTTAAAAACAAAATCTATGATTTTTACTCAAAACCTATAGGGTGTATCAAAGTGATTAGTAATCAGATTAAATAGATTGGTAAAATACACTGTTCTATTTTGAAATTCATAATCATTTTAATTGATAGTACCAGTACATTTCTTGTCTAGCTCTGCATAAAGAAACAACTACTGATTGATATGGGGAAATATTTTGACAAATTTGACTGGAACAACCCCACTTTTTATCAATTTTGCAGACCCCACTTTATAGATACATTTGAAAAGTTCCCGTCTTCCGAGATGGTAGATGGCACTCGTACATGTACTTTACTGTCATGTGAATGCTCCCCCTTCCCCATGTAAAGCAAACAAGCTGAATGAAGCTAGGTGTGTGGTAAATAGCCCAACAATTTGTGGGTTAAGGAAAGTTGAGATTTCTAAAATTGCTGAATTTCAAATATTCGTAAATCAGTAAGACCAATATTTAGTCATTTTTGATAGCTTAACGATCAATGAGTCATAATACATGTGTGGCAAGTTATATGATAAACATTGGCGTGCCCAGGGAGTTGCTTTAGGGGCTAAAGCCCCCCCCCCCCTGTGCAAGACTGTAAAAATCATGTAAATGCAGCTTATTTTTAATGATTTCTACCACTCATAATTACTCCCCCCCCCAACACTCAAAATCAGCAAATCTCCTTTAGCACCCACACCCACAAGAAAAATACTGGGCATGCTGGTGATATAGACTTTTCCTGTGCTTTTCATTCACTGAAATGTTTCTTTTAAAGGGTATTTTTTATGGGTAGGCCTAGCCTATATGAATTATGCATGTGAATATGATTTTTTTCATATGTCAGAGAAATGTTGCAGATAATTAAACAAAAAATAAAGAAAAATCTGTGATATTTAAGTAGCACATCTATGTCTGGTTCATTCATCCTGAATCTTTGTGAATGCGTCTCTCTTAGATTTATTTCATGTGTTTAAATTACGTTTCTCTTTATTATGTTTCAACAGTGATTGATTTTTGTCAAGCAATGGAGGAAAAAAAACCAAATACAAGTATAGGTAAGTACCTGTTATAGAACAGCAAAACATCAATGAAGTGTTGATTTGCAAAACGGCTTATAATGACCATTCACCATTTTGAGAAAAGAGAAAAAACTGTTAGGACATTAAAAAGTGTCGCCGGGAAATTTAAGTGGATCTATTCAGATTCTATTCTATTAAACAAACAAAAAATTGTACCTAGTCTGTTCCACACTGCTAGAGTTGGTAAGAATTAGAATCAAATTTATCTGTTGCCAGAAAGGTAGAAATACAGAAATAAATAAAATCTGTTGTAATTTTGCAAGACTTTTGATCCAAAAAGCTATCATTTATTTTATGTTGTTTCTTCATGTAACAGTGATTTTGTACTCAGCTTAACTACATAACATTGCGTAAATGTTTTTGTAAACCTTTTCAACATGCTACAAAATTGAAAGAAATGGGGTCTCAGGATGCTGATTTTTGCCCTCAATAGTATAGCTAAAACCAAACAGCTTCCGGGGGCTCCACCCCCTGGACCCACGCCAGGTCTTAGCCCGCTAGGGCTTCGCAGCAAGCCGCTCGCAATTGCGGCAAAAACAGTAGTTAATTTCTTGCAGAAAATAGTTCAAAATTACTTCATGCTCCCAACAGCAAAATTTATTCCTGTGCCCTGGCGCTGTCCTCAAAAATAAAAATGAAACAGAGATATAGATCATTTTGCACATACTGCATTTTGTCTTGCCTGAACATAGTGAGGAAGAGACATACCAGTCATTTTTCTGTGCTCTGTCCGCAGCATATCTCCCGAACCATAAGGCCTACGGTAACAAAACTTGGTGACATGAAGAGTTTAGGGATAATCTTGCATTGTAAACTTGTGTGTGTGTGTGTGGTCAAGGTCATTCAAGGTCAAAAGGTCATATGTTGTCAAATCTCAAAAATGATCAAAAAGTTGACCTGAGGTTTGCTGTTACATCTCTCAGCATTATTTGGTGGGGTGGTGGGGAGGATGCAGGCTTAAGGGCACAGTTAACCCCTCATTTTCTGAAATATTGTACGCTTTGTAACTCAGCAACTATAAGTAAATACCTATAAAAGTATACATTTCTAGATGTGGATTTTCATGTAGAAGATGATGGTGAGGTCAGTTTTGGACCAAAATGTACGATTTTGGACCAAGGTCCAAAAAACCCTTGTTCTTGGACCACTATTTTGCAAACAACCTAACTAAATTTAGAAAAATTAAAAGTTGGACCTCGAATGCTTTTTAGAATCTAGAAACACATGTCTAGGAACGCATTTCTCAAACTTTTGATTTTTGACTTACTTTTTTAAATATTGCCGAAAATAGGCCTAAAATAGGCCAAAAATGACAAAAAAATCATTTTGGGCCTATTTTTGACCTATTTTCGGCAATATTTCAAAAAGTAAGTCAAAAATCAAAAATTTGAGAAATGCGTTCCTAGACATGTGTTTCCAGACAAGCAGAAGCTAAAAATAAACTTTTTTTAAAAGGTGACCTAGGAATGGTAATTTTAATTTAAAACATCCTCTCGGATGTTGCATCATTTTTATTTTTTTTTAACTTTTGGTAATTTTTTGATTTTCATTAAAAATTCACTTTTTTCCATTTTTGGTCGTTTTTGACCTTATTTGTCAAGAAAATAAAAAAATAGGCAAAAATTCCAAAAAATACAAATGACGCAATATGCGAGTGGATGATTTCAATTAAAGGTACAATTCATGATTTTGATGTGACAAAAAACTAACCTCTTTTTTAGCTAAATAAAAAGAAGAGTGCACTATAAATATATACTGAAAATTTCACTTGATTCCGACCATTCGTTTCCAAGTTACATGCTTTTTAGCATTTTAAAAATCCCCAAAGGCTACTGTGGTGTAATTACTGTTAGAAAATGACACGTTTTTCTCAATTTTCTCAAAAACGCACTGAATATGAACAAATAATTTGGGGATCGTAACATATACCAGTTAAGGATTCTTATAAGATAAAAAACTCCAATTTGATGTGATGCTAGGTGGTGACCTTGAGGGTGAAGAGTGGATCATGAATTGCCCCTTTAAAGTTCCGATTCCAAAGTCATTTTTTTAAATGTGTTATTTTTAGCTTGGCCAAAAATTTTGGCGATTTTCTCAAAAACTGTGGTTTTTGGTCAAAATCAACATCACCATCATGTTCCTTGAGAAAATTCCTTTCTTGAAATGTATGCTTGTATTAACTTTTAGCATTTTGTTAAAAAGTTATGGTACAAAACATACTTGCAAAAACGTAAAATTGAGTAACGTACTTTCTCCGCTTAAAGAAGTGCTCAAACTACAACTTGAAGATTGTTCAAAAAATGAGTAAAATATCTCAGTACTTATGCGAATTATTACTGTCAAATATACGCAAGTGTCCCAACACATTTTTCACAGATTGTAAATCACCAATAAGCAAATTGAACTTTAGAGTTGAACATACATTGAGGGGTTGTCAAACTATGGTTACCACATATAAACACTTTTTCATAAAATAACCCTTTTTTTTTGGCTGTACAATTTCAGTGGGAAGCTGGGTTAATAAATATGTGACGTATCTTGATACCAAAGTCTCTATATGTTTCAAAAACGTATTAGCAATCAAACATAATCCTTTAATAATCCAGGAACCCTTTTCTTTCATGATTTTTGTTTTGTTTTGTTTTTCAGATGAGTCTACTTTAGAAATAGATGTTTTGGGAACATCCTCTTTCCCAAAAAAACGACTAAGAAAAGTGCAGGTTGATGCAACTTCAATTTCCTTCCATGACAAGGACAGAGAAGTAGACATTTCCTTTCAAAAGGAAGAGGAAGTAACTGTTACAATTAACATTTCCAAAGTCGTTGTGAGTAAACAACATGAGACTAACTTCATCAAATCCCTGGTTTGGCCCAGCAAGAATGGACAACTCAAGTTACGTCTTAGAGGAAATCAAACTGCCTTCAGTATTCCAGAAATAGATATGATAACAGGGCGTCTAAATATGATGGTCGAAGTTGATAAATGGCTCGAAATCATTGCAGCAACGCCGCAATACAGATGTTACATGTGCTCTGAGTGGCACACTTTGAATTTAATACATAAGCCAATATATTCACCGGATGATTTAAATATTCTACAAAAAGAAGATAAGAGATCCATACAATATAACGACCGTAAAAAGGGGACCAGCTATTTTGTTGAGTACCCACGAGCTTCCAATCGGTCAGAGTGGGTATAATTAGATTTAAGCTCAAAGTTGGGATATCGTTACCACAAATGATGGAGCTGGATTAAAATAAATTTGAAAATAAGTATATCATAAATTTACGAATTTATGTTTATGGGTCAGTGCACATCGAAAGTTACAAGTTTACAAAAATGGACATTTTTGGATTTCATGACCATATCAGATTCATTTCTCACTCAAAAATATCAGTGGGATAGTCCTGGGGGACAGTCCCTATAAAAAGCTACTTTCATCTTGCACCACATGTAGCTCAAACTTTCTAGTATGAATTATTCTATACATTGTATTTTGGACATTTGAAAGGCTATTTATGTAGAGCTTGACTAGCATCTGTTAAATTTTGATGAAATTGGACATCAAAAAACTCAACAACATTTTATGTTTCATATAACATTCTAAATTTAAATCTTAGGCCTATTTTTACTCTGAAGTTATGATTGCCATAGCCTGATCTTGGTTGTTACATATATAATTTTTGTAATAACTTTTAAACTATGACTTATACTGAAACAGTTTTGGTACCATTATCATCTATTCATTAAAAAAAAATACTATCCCTGATACAAATAACTCACGAATGAAGAGATATAACTCGATCAATTTTACTATTTGCCCAAAAATGTTCCTTTTGATGTGCCGCATTACATGTTATCAATTTTGCTTTAATGTTTATGCATGGTCTTGGAATAGGATTAAAAGTAACCATTCAATGTGATGATGAGGATGCATATGATGAACTAGTGTTAAAACATTTTTATTTAACTTTATTCAATCATGGGGGATTTTTCTTTTTAGAAAAAGAAGTTCAACCTGAACACTTAATAATGGTGTGCCCTGTTGTGTTTCAATATTGAATTTTAGAGAGTTTCAGAAACGTTACATCACATACTCTAAATTTCTCATATAGTGCGCTCTGAGTAATTAATATCCATGCCTTGAGTTTAATGCTAACAAAACCATTTACTGGACAGACCATTGAAAATGCATTGTCTGTCCAATTAATAGTAATGTTAGCAATACATTTTCATCTAGAAACACTTTTCACGACACTTATCCAATATTAAACACTATTTATTATCTCTGTGTATCATGTTCCTATAAATTAACTAGCCTAATTTGTGGTGGTTCTTACCAATAAAATGAAAAAGCCCTTGCGAACTGTATGGGTACTTTATTGTGAAACATACCATATGCACATCTGACAGACTGCATCTTAAAATAAAATAGATGTATTTGATAAAAATCTTAATATGTGTGATATTTGGTATAATAAATGTTTGAAGTTTGAAATAATTAAATGTCATATGATATATTGTTGTATCATTTTTGAGATATTTTATTCTGCATGTTTATGTGCCTACCACACAATATACCCTCACTTGCAATCTACCTACAACGCTTGTTCCCCTCGGGGGCTGCTCCAAAAATAAAGTGGTACTCATGCTCGCCAGAGCGCCTCAAAATTGGACCCTAAATGGTGCCTTGTTGATAGCAAATTGCATCCCTTAATGGCGTAATTATGTTGAAAATCTCACCCCAAATGACGTAGGTTTGTTATGACTTTTTACAAACAACTATACAATTGAAGTTATTCATTCATTTACATGATTTCAGTACATATTTTCTCTTGGTTTAAGAACTTTTTTCTCAGATCAGCTGAGCAACTATGAAATAAAAAGTGACCATTGGTGGCAAAGGTGGCCTGAATTTAAAACCCTAAATGGCATATATTATGCTGAAAACTCCCTTTTTTTCCAAAAACGTAGACACCACAGCTATGGTACAAAATCAGACCCTTTTACGCCATTTTTTATGAAGAGCACAAGTACCAATTGCCATCTCGAGTAGTCCCACTGGGTTGTTCCCTTACGCCTTATTAACATTGCAAGCACTTTGCTTTGTAACCAGTAAGGGTCAGTTCTTAGTTACTTCTTCCCATTGAATATTCTATGCCAATTTTGTGCAATATTTATTTGTTATTCAATAAAGTCTCACGCATATCTATGTAATAACGACTATTTCATGATATAATATTCGACACGGTGGCGAATAAAAAAGTCTTCTGCACAATATCATCAAATCCCTGTTCTAATCCAAAAGTTCATTAAGTATAAGGGGAAATAATTTAAACACGCAAACTGTTGCATAGAATATTCTGTCTGCCAAAAACTTAGAACCAAACCTAACTGTCGTCTTCCAGATATTCTTTGAAATAAGTCGAAGTGACCTCATAAATGTTTTCAACATAACTAACTAATTCATTAAATACATTAAACTATTAATTCTTAAAAGTTTAATGACATGAACTTTAGCAAGTGGTATAAAACCCATGTTTTGTTATGAACCAATGGCTCAAAGCGTCCATCACAACAAATAATTTGCATTAATCATGACGCATTACTTCAAGCTTACCGCATGAAACTTAATTAGGTTGACATATCTTTGGAACCAAATGACATAATTGGCTGTACTTTAGGTCTAAGGTTTGTCTTCAACAAAAGTATAGAAGATATTACAAAAATAATCGAATTTTTAATTTTTGCATAAATTATGCAAATTAGGTACATAAGTAGCATATTTTAGCCTAGGCTTATTACTGTTCAATGTGACAAGGGCTTTACCATGTCATTATCAATAAATTTCATGAAGGTGGATTCCAGCATAAATCATGCAAATTGGGTATCTAATTTGGCCAATTTATGCAGTAGTTTTTACTCTCATTTCTTCAGAACTAATTGACTGACCTTGCCAAAATTTGAAATGAGTTTAATTTGCATTTCTTCCATACCATCATGATATTAATTATGGTATGTCCCTAATCCTTAACTGGTGCCACCATAAAGTATGCAAATTAAGTTTCTATTTTGCATAATTTATGCAAAAATTTGTTTTATTGGAATATCTTCTGTACCAAACGGGTCATATTGTAGTGGTAATAAGCATAAAATGTGCTAGTAATGTACCTAAGATACATAATTTATGAAAAAAACCTAAAGTTACGTTCATTAGCACTTCTAATATACTGTACGACACAAACCTTTAGCATAAAAGCCCAAAGTAGTGTCTCATAGGATTAAGTATGAACTATGCAAATCAGTATCCAGTATCTTTTTGCATAATTTATGCACATCTGTGTTTCATTGGCATCAACCTAAACAAGGTGAAGGTGATTATGATATATTGTGGTGATAAAATGAAAAAGCCCTGGTCACATTATAGTGATATTATTCAAAAAAAATTCTTATTATTTACTTAATTTGCATAATTCATGCAAAAGTAAAAATTAGTTGACTCTCTTCCATGCTGTCATGACAATCAGTGAGTGGATGACCCTAGTTCTTAAAGGTGTATATTCCAATCATTTACACTCACAGAATCAAATTAGAGATTTTGATCCCCGGCCCGGTCAGTTTTCGTCTCCTTGTTTCCTTTGGGTAAGAAACTTTACCCTACTTGCTCCTTGGTCGGACAGTCACGTAAAGCCATGGGTACCCTGTACTTTTGTCATTGATTGGTTGATTGATACCACATGATTATGATGTTTTACATTAATATGCATAGTCCAAGTTTAATCCAGTTAGGGTCAAAGGTTCTGGAGTTATGGATGTGACCTTGAAATGACATGGGATGATCATTGGTCAAGATTTGACCTCATATTAATCTTTGACCTTGGATAACCTAGACCAGACCCGATCAGAATACTTAGGGGGTCAATTACATTAATAGGTCCAAGTTTGGTCCAGTGGAAATTACCTTCTAATTACCATTAGATGTCATCGACCAGGGGGGAGCGTCTGGTCAAGGACATCCAAGGTCAAAGGTCATTTTGAGGTCAAGGCACAAGTTGAGGCACAGAAGAGTTAACTCAATGTCATCCCAGGTCAATTGAAGGTCACAGCCATAGCTCCAGAACCCCTGACCCTACTTGAACCAATAACGTAATTGACCACCTAAGTATTTCATTTGGCCCTTTCTAGATTATTTAAGGTCAAAGGTCAATCTTAGGTCAAATCTTGAATTTGTCATTCCAAGATCACATCCATAAGTCAAGAACCTTCACCCTAGCTGGATTTAACTTGTACCGTGCATAGTAATTGAATGGCGGCCAGGGTCAACCAAGGCAAAGGTCAATCTGATGTAAATTCTTGAAATTGTCCAACAAGTTAAGCCAAGGTAATCCCAGGTCATTTTTAATTATGGCCATAACTCCAGAACCCTGAGCCTACCTGGACCAAACTTGAACCATCAATAGCAGTCAGTTGTCCCTGGGTGTTCTTAGGGGGGGGGGGTCTGGTCAAGGACATCCAATGTCAAAGGTCATTTGGAGGTCAAGGCACCACATTGACAGAAGAGTTGACTCAAAATTCATCCCAGGTTATTTCAAGGTCATGGCCATAGCTCCAGAACCGCCGAGCCTACTTGGACCAAGCTTGAACCATCAATAGCAGTCAGTGGCCCCCTTGGTGTTCTAAGAGGGGGTGGTCTGGTCAAGGACATCTAATGTCAAAGGTAATTTGGAGGTCAAGGCACCACATTGACAGAAGAGTTGACTCAAGGTCATCCTAGGTCATTTCAAGGTCACGGCCAAAATTCCAGAACCCCTGAGCCTACCTGGACCAAACTTTACCATCAATAGCAGTCAGTTACCCTGGGTGTTCTAAGAGGGGGAGGGGTGGTCTAGTCAAGGACATCCAATGTCAAAGGTCATTTTTAGGTCAAGGCACCGCACTGACAGAAGAGTTGACTCAAGGTCAACCCAGGTCATTTCAAGGTCACGGCCATAACTCCAGAACCCCCGAGCCTACCAGCCTGGACCAAACTTGAACCATCAATAGCAGTCAGTTACCCCTGGGTGTTCTTAGGGGGGGGGGGTCTGGTCA
>JXSR01S008724.1:98963-104854 GCA_000969725.1 Ophiothrix spiculata
ACGCCAACAGTGTATTTCATACGCCAGCATGCCTGGCCGAATTAATTAATTATGACAAGGGGCGGAGTCTTGGACTTCATGTACCAGTCGCTGTAATTGCTATTGATCAGGTAAATAGATTTCAACAAATCTGGTACCTTTTTCAGTATGGCAACATCCACTGTGCTGAGAAGCACATTCACAAAGTACAAACCTAGTGATTTGTCTTTGAAGTACAAAAAAGACTACTTTTAGTGGAATATACCTAGTGCTTTGTTATCCTATCACACAGTATATACTAATACTTATATATAATACTGGTGATCTAAAGAATCCAAACCCGTTTGAATTTTTCAAATCCGACCTTCCGTTGCAAAGTTATGAATGTTTTTGTATAATTAATTTAACTAATTTTGGAGACCGCAGGATAGTTATTTTCGCCAAGCAAGGTCACGGCACCAATCCAGTTACACCTCTTGTCAATACACAGAGTCATTTGGTCAATATTTTAATTGTCTGAATGTATATTACACACACAACAGGTGTTATTTTGCAGCTTTTTGCGCCCACACATGCGCGGGATGTTTAAAGATGATTAGTTCCGCATGATAAAGAGCTGATCAAAATTGCTTTAGGCGGAAGAACAGGCGCAGAAATTACACCCAAACAGTCATTATTTTTGCCGCTTGTTGTTTATTTACATTTGATTTAACAGATATATTTAAAAAAATTCTTGAGTGTGCATGGATGTCTACATAACTTGTACTCCTCTGAAATTCTCTTTTCTTCACTTCCAAAAAAATTGTCAAACCTTTGTAAAATCAATAACTCTGCAACCACAAATCAGAATTTTTTAGTACAAATAAGTGGCTGTGCATGGACAAAATCATCTTCCTGATAACATATTCTTAAATAAAAAATGGTCTATCATATTGCGCGGAACTCAGAAAAACATCTGAAAATGCAGGTGAAAACGTATCTAGAAACACTTTATGTCAGTATCAAAACAAAACTATCAAGCCCACTTAAAGTCATGCCTGGTTGAATATGAATTATGCGTCAATGTATTTGTGTGTCAGCGGTGTGAAAAATCAACGGTCTCCTGCCAAGTAATGGGTAAATGAAGTATCTAATAAGAGGAACATGTTGGTGTGGTTTTGAACAAAATTTGCCCAATTTTGAAATCTCACCTCTTGTTTTGGAAGCCATTTTGTTTTATCTTGGATTTCTCAAAATGCTCAATGGTTCGGATTTTGCATCATTCTGTTCTGGAATCTATGGGTCTCAAAGACTAAGAATCAGTCAAGAACAATTGTGCAGACTCCATTTTGCAGTCAAGCCCAAAATCAAGGTTTTTCCCACAGACTAATTAGCTTTCACAGTAGATAAGAGTGTCTATTATCTATTATCTATGCTTTCACAAGAAGCTATTATTTGTGCCACTTGGCACAAATCATCATAAGTAGACCCAAATACCGGGGGTATCAAATTTCGTAAAGAAAAGGTACCAATTGACAACATAATTATTGATATACCAGCCAGCCTTATTTTGCTGTCCTAATTTGCGATAATTTCCTTTAATCACTTTTATGAGTTGGTAACCCGGGTATGTTAAGCCATCAAGGGCAACATCGGTGACCTTGTGACTGGCATGAGCGCAGATGGTGAGCTGATTGGGTTTTAAACATTACTCTAGTTCATATCTGCTGTAAACGATTTGTAGTTAGCTTTTGGTAAAGTTGCATTTGAAAATCATAAATTTCTTTTCATTGGGTCCACTAGTCCATGTAAGCCAATTGTGTGATATTTACAAAACTTTTTAACGAAACAATTTACGATTTTATAAACAAATTGAGGGCTACTCCGGCGAAAATCAAGTTTATTAAAGTTTATTTCATGTTTTAATTCCCTGCAATCTCAGTTTGGAATGATGTATAATATTTCACACTTGTTTCTTTCTTAATTTTCAATTTAGAGATCGAAATCAAAGAAGTCCACTGAACAACTGGTAAAAAATTAGCCGTAAATTGATTTTGAAGTTGATGATAGCAAAATGTGATCAATATACCGGGCATCACTGCACTTTCCGGAAGATTTTTTTCTTTTCATATATTCCCTGTGCTTTGGTCTGGTGGTTGGAACGAAATTACAGCCTTCCCTTCATATACCCTTATAGATGATGATACATACAAATATTGAATTGGAATCATATTCAAGAAAACAGAGATATAATGAATTGAAATCATATTCAAGAAGCAGAGATATAATGAATTGGAATCATATTCAAGAAAACAGAGATATAATGAATTGGAATCATATTCAAGAAAACGGAGATATAATGAATTGGAATCATATTCAAGAAAACAGAGATATAATGAATTGGAATCATATTCAAGAAAACAGAGATGTAATGAATTGGAATCATATTCAAGAAAACGGAGATATAATGAATTGGAATCATATTCAAGAAAACAGAGATATAATGAATGGGAATCATATTCAAGAAAACAGAGATAAGAAAAAAAAAAGCAATCTGAAGAGTCTGGTGGCATAAAAAAGAAAAGCAATGTTTATAAAAAAAAAATCCCGTTCCAAAATAAGAGCAAAAAGGCTGACAAGGCAGACCATGTACAGCATAATTGACCTTCGAAACTCGAGATATAGTTAAAGGCTTATGCATGAATGCGTTTTATGTCAAAAACGAAATTGGACCTGGTTATAATTTTATGACCTTTCGCCAACGCAACCCGCAATTACCAACAATTACAAAATCAATTTTGAATTACTTTTTTGTAATCTGTCCGATTGCGTTAGCATTTTTTCAAACTTTCTGAGATTTTGGTACCAAAATTTTTATCATTACCCAGGTGAAATTTTACGGCTGAAATGTGTCGCGTTTCGGAGGTATAAGTGAAAATGTGTCAGATAATGGTAACCATAAAATTACTGATACAGTGAAGTATAATAGGCAAGTGGGAAATACAAAATTGCTCATAAAATCAAAACGGTAGTTCCGATTTAACTGAAATTCGAAATTTAAACATATTAAGTGGTGATCTTTCATATGACTGTGAAAACTAAAAATTTTAAATATCGGATCAGGTACCTTTAACAATAAAAAACGGGTTTTGTGCGAGAATAAATGTTCCCCAGAATACCTACAAATAAAGAATAAGCAATGGCTTCTGTTGACCAGAATCGTCGAAAATATCGTGATTAAATGTCGCCGCAACATAATGAGTCTATATCATCAGCGTCAGATTAAAATTAATCAACAAAACTGAAATCTCAAGTATGATGATTTTGTTCTTTGTTTAAGATTTACCATTTTGTAAACACAGGATCTGAACAGACCTATTGAATGCATGGATAGTTTCAAAATCAGGTCAAAATAGTGTTCACAAGTATAACAGCTCTGATTAAGTAACCAGTGCATTGACACCTGCATGTGCATTGAGCTACAAAAATTGGCCGAGTTATAAACGTGTCATTCCTACTTGCTGCGACCATGATATTTGAAGACATATTGCAACACATTGGCATTTTCGGCCGTGTACAAAAGAGAATTTATCTCGCACTTTGCTGGCAAACCTTCTGCGCCGGTGTATTGATGTTAGTCGGGGTGTTCTATGCCGCTGAATCCGACCACTGGTGCCAAGTTCCTGAAGTAGACACAGTCAACTGTACTGCACGGTCTTTAACTGAAGCACAATGCCAAGAAGCACAGAAATCGGTTTCAATTCCTTTGGATGAAACCGGATCTAGATTTCAGCAATGCAGACGGTTCAATTTGACGGGATTCGAACCAGAGAGTTCCGATTGGGAGACGAACGATACGTTTGCTTGCGATGCTGGGTGGCTGTATGATAGAAGTCGCTTTGAGACAACTATTGTAACTGACGTAAGTAAAACTTTTCTTTTTTCTATGTAGGAAATTTAATTCCAAACTTTTCTTTTTTCTATGTAGGGCGATTCCAAAGTAACGTTTGTGAACGTTTGTGACTTAAAAAGTGGAAAATTTCACTTTTAAATGGCTTTAGCTCCGTATAGTATCATAGACGTTATATCCACAAGTTTGTTGCTGATAATAGTGGCCACTGGTTGGACCAAGATATGTAGGGCAACTGTAAAAGACAGAAAGCAGAAATGACATAAACAGCAGAAATGACAGAAGTGGCCAGCGCCAGCACTGAAGATTAGAGTTTCTGTGTGTGAGTTATCTCGAGTGCAGGACTGCAGCACTATAATGTATGTGTTAATATCTTCATACACACGAATATCGACCAAATAAAAATCACATGAACCCCCTATATTTCTCCCCCACCCCCACCTCCTCCCCTGTAAAATACCTCTAAGTGCAATACTTATGTGCGGTGATCATTTCGATCACAAGGTTCAAAACAAGAAAGTATGATCCAGTTGTGTGGGTGATAATCGGATGACACGTAACACTTCGATACTGAATAGACATGACTTCAATTCCAATGACCAAAAATCTGCAGAACCCATCTCTGTGGCACATACATTCCAAAAGTTTTGAGTACCCCCCCCCCCCTACATGACGGAAGATTTCATAATTTTTGAAGGTTATTTATGTAAAATAGCTCTTGGAACCCAGGTTTATTTTTCTTTATTTAAACAATAGATTTTGAACGACAGCCATCCATTTTAAGGACATGGTTTAACACATGAAGGGTTTTTGCACTTGAATTTGATAATGGCTAGAATACTTTGATAATAGTAGTTTGTCCTTGCCTAATATTTGTCAGTTTTTTCAAAGGACAGATTATATAATGATTAATCAATTCAGGTTAATGTATTTGGGTCCATTTATAGTCGGCCTGGAAACAAATTTTTTGCTGTCAAACATTTTGTCATGTCATGACATCGATCTATGGGTGGCCATAGGTTTCAAAAAGGTGTTAACAAAGGTGTCTACAAAATTGATAAGGATTTCTGTTACAATGAAAAAGGTAACTTATATATCCAAAAGGGTGTGTAAAACCCCAAACAGTGCCTAAACCCTAAAAAGATAGGCCTATGTAACCAAAAATGGCATATGAAATCAAGAAAGGTGTCCAAAACCAACAACACCTAACAACACAAAAACTCTTTTAGTATTAACTCGCACTGAAAAAACGCCACAAGTTCTAGTTCTTCAGTTTGTCATTTCTGCTGTTTATGTCATTTTTGTCATTTCTGCTTTCTGTCTTTTACAGACGCCGAGATATGTAGGTGTTTGAAAATAAAATTAATTGCCAAAACCATGAATAAAGTTCATGTAACGTTCGGTAACGTTTGTGATATCGCACGAACATGGTCTTTAGCTCTATATGACTTAAAAGTAAACCTTCTGACATGTTAGTGAATTTTATATTGCGTTTTCTACAGAAAATGGGTGACATATTTACAAATAATTTCATGAAGTTGTAGGAAATTCTATCGTCAGGATTTGCTTTTTGATTTGTTTGGTAACGTTTGTGACATTTTGTGTAACTTTTTGGCAACGTTTGTGACATTTTTGAATTAAAACTTGTACTCATTCATGCACGGATAGAAAAACTTCACAATTTCTGTTTGGGAAATACTTCTCACGTACCGACCAGTACAAAATTATGAGTGAAAAACCTGCTTAAATAGTCTATTTGACTAAGCTGACTTTTTGCTTGAAGTCAAAAATTGTTTCATTTTCCGTGGAATGAGCCCGTAGTTTCTTTCAACCTGCCTGATTCGAACTACGGGAATATTTGTCTGACATTGACAATCGATCTACCACAATTCAGGCTTCTCAAGATAAAATGATCTGTCTGCTAATGAAAAATGCTATAAGGGGGCTAGCATTTTCTTCGGAAGGGGGTGGGTCCCAAAAAAGCGGAGAGACTCAGCAATTTTTTTCATGACCCCCCCTATCC
>JXSR01S008724.1:111207-128808 GCA_000969725.1 Ophiothrix spiculata
ATGATAATGCTAAGCTTTTGCTTCAGTTGGATTCAAGAGTAATAAAAATACATGATCAGCAAAGATGTGCTCTACAGACCATCAACGGGATTACTTGTCTGTGATCGCATTTAAATCAGTATCAGCTTATACTCCATGACAACCAGTTTGTAGACCATGACTTCACAAATGGAATTCATTGGGGTGTTACTTGAATCCATATAATTTTTAATCTATAAATCATGGTTTTTTTAAATGTTTGAAAAAGCAACAACATTTGTTTTGTTCGAAAATAATTGTGTCCCGTCATATCTAAAGGTACCTTAATACCGGCATAGTAAATTACGAGATACGGACCATTAAAGCTGGGCATAATCAAAAATCACGTCCAAGGTCAAATTTTTAATTTTGTCAGAAATGTTACCTTTGAAGTGTATTATATCATATTAATCAGGTTTCAACATCCAAAACATAAGAAAAATGTTTTAAAAATCGATATAAAAATCCTTTCCCCATTGAAGTTTTACCAGTACAGAAATTTTAAACTTGATTTTCTCAGAACGATAGTTTTCTGAATCAGACCGATGCCTTTTACCACCAATAACCAAAAGCAAGGTGTCATTTAAAAGCTTCAAATATAATCTTTTAGATTAGAACAAAAAATCAATTTTAATTTTGCCGACCTTAAGGTATCTTTCGATATGACGGGTCACAATTTTCACATATACCATGTTATACATTAACCACTGCACTGGTATCATTTTCTAATCACTAGGTTTGGGCGCAACAAGATATTGCTGTGGCTCCTCATTCCAGGGGCGATGATATCAGCACTGACAGGGTTTTCTAACAGTTATTATATGTTCGTCATCATCCGGGCTTTCACAGGTGCCAGTATCTTCTCTTCAGGCGTTGTAGCATGTACTATGAGTAAGTAAAGATATCAATACATGTGATGACTCACACCGAAAGGCCAGGGGGGACTTTGGTTCAGACATCAAAATTGAGTTTTTGGCATCATGAGAAAGCTTAGAGTTTCACAAGTAATTTGGTATCTCAAACATTTCGATACAACAATCCCTTCCGAAGATATGACTCTTTTAGTAAGAGCGTGTTGATCACTTTTCAAAAATAGCAATTGGAGAAAACAAGCTTTAAAGTTTGGGTTTGTGATAGCATCAATTTTATTGATTACTATTCAACTATACACAAAATCTCCTTAGCAACAGGTACTTATGAGCACTCAATCATCATCAAATTTGACACAGACATTGTATGGCAAAAATATGGCAAATTAGACATATTTTAAATTAATATGGATGTTTTTCTTTCCGATCACGAAATTGCGAAAACGAGATTGACACGGTGTTAGAAAATTGTCAAAAAATCATCTTTTTTCGCAATTTTATAGAAAACGCCTTGGTAGGAAGATTTCTAAAACTTTGAAGATTCATAATATCACAAAATCTCAAATTCACCCCCAGACGAAAATTTTACCACTTCTCAACTTCAATGCCTGATATCTCAGTTTGCAGATCGTCGCAACTTAAAGTCCCCCTTTTCGGTGTGAGTCATCACATATGTCAGTACAAAAGAAGATATCAGTACCTTCCCATCATGCCTTGCTTCCAATGGGATTTGTTTTTGTACAGGTTGCCTTGAAAGGTATCAGTGATAAGACATACCTGAAATACAAAATGTTGGATGATGTATGTCTGCTAATATTGCTGTGTTTCATCACTAATACTTTTCATGATATCCTGTTCCAAAATCCCATTGGAAGCAAAGTATGATGGGAAAGTCCTGATAACTTCTTTTAGTCAGTGTATGGCGGTAATTTTTTCAAAGGTTGATCACACTTAAACCCAAAAGGTCCGTATGCTTACAACTTTTAGACCAGGTCTATATGATATATGATATGTTATATGATCTAATAAATCTGTAATATGTCTCTGGTCTAAAGTTTAACCTGGTTTAAGTGAAAATTTGTACGAGGATAAAATATATTTTACATAGCATTTATGTTACAAATGTTACAGTATTTTGGAAATTCATCTTTTAATCTTCAAAATAATGAAGTTATTGCAACAAGAAAGTACCTTTTTGAGACCAAAATATATTTCGCTTAAACCAGGTCTAACTTTAGACCTGGTCTAAAGGTTTTGTGCATACGGACCTAAATTTTGTAATCATGTACAGCAAATTCAAACCCTTAACATAGTTCGATTAATAGAACCCTTGTTTTTCGGGTGACACAAACCAACATATTACTAACAAGTCCAGTAATCTAGAAAGCCACTTTACTACCTCCCCCTATTTTTTCGGGAGGGGCGGTCAGTCTGCCATACAATCAGTCTGCTATGTAGAATTCTGGCTTTCTAGTAAAGTGGTATGATGTGATCATAGTGGATTTATATTGTGGATAGTAACACAGAAAAAATCAAGGTCCTAGGATCGGACTACCCTTAATACTTAAGTGGTCAAGGGGGGGTCCATGGACCCAACATTTGGTTTTTGCTTTACAAAGATCTTTTCTTAGTTTGTATGAGATATCATTTCTAATGTACAAACAAACATCACCAGAATTCCTTCCTCCACGGTTTATGTATTCCAAATTACAGTTAGGCAAGTTAGGAAAGACTTGTGGTTTATCTTTAAGCTGTGTTTCTGTAAGTCCAAAGTTAAAGTTATGATTAAGAATTTTCAAGCACTGTGTTAACTTTTCAAAGTTCTTATTTATACTTCGGATATTCAAGTTGAATAATGTAAAATCGTCATTATCATTTAAGGTACATTGGCTTAGTTGGTCTGTTGTAAACTAGTTGTAACATATATGTGACTCGTCATATCGAAAGGTACCTTAAGGGTCCAAAAATGAAAATTGATTTTTTTGGTCTCATCTGAAAGATTATATTTTAAGCTTTAAAATGACACCTTCCTTTTGGTTATTTGATGTTCGATTGCAAAGTTACATCCAAATTATTAAAAGGCATCGGGCTGATTCAGAAAACTATAGTTATGAGAAAATCCAGTTTGAAAGTTTCTGTACTGGTAAAACTTGAATGGAGAAAGGATTTTTATATAGGTTTTTAAAACATTTCTCTAATGTTTTGGATGTTAGAACCTGATAATATGATAGAATACACTTCAAAGGTATACCGTTTCTGATGAAATTAGAAATTCGACCTTGGACGTGATTTTTGACTATGCTCAGCTTCAATGGCCTGTATCTTGTAATTTACTATGCCGACCTTAAGGTACCTTTAGATATGACGGGACACATATACCGTCTACTTCACATGCAACATCATTTGACATATTTGAATCTATGGTTTGAGATGTTTTCATCATGTTTTCATATCGCAAAGGGTTAAATACCATTTTATCATATTTTTCGAGATCAATATCCAAAACGTCTACATTTAAATTTAGCTTGTCAGTGTCTTCAGTATCACTTTCAGCACCATCAGATTCATTGACGACTTTACATTTATCACATACCCAATCATCAAACTTAAGTTTTGAAGTTTTGTCAGTTTGAAATTTGTACATTTTTTTGGACATAATTTACATTGTTTACAAGAAATCAATCAATGACATTTTTTATAATTTGGGCTCATGCAACACATACATTATTTGAGATGGACATTTAAAAATATACAAAATAAAACCACCTAAAAATCATGAGCAATTATAGATAAGATAATATTCTATATGACCATGAATGTAATGACGCGCGACCAATATACAATTAAATACAATTTGGGTTTTTAACCATCAATGAAGGCTGCAATAATTGAGATAAACATAAACAATAAAAATTATTGAAAGACATACGAAACGATTAACAGCTTCATTTACGAGTTAATGTTGGAGATTGCATTCATTGGTGGTCAATGGAATATAGATGGCATGCAAATAAACAAAAACATATTATAATCATGCAAAACAAAGTAATAAATTTATTAATTCATTGTTCAATGTTCAGACTTGATCACATGAATGTTTTATGCACTTCAAAAGGTTCACTTTGGTTTATAGCCAGATTTGACGGCCATTTTGTCAAGATCGTTGAGATAGTTCACCTTTACACGTTGATCATCTGCTCCTTTCCCCCCCGGGGGGGTACTCGAAAAAAATTTGGTAGGTATGCGAGATCTGCGATATCGAACATAGGGTCTTGCAGAACGGATTTTGTTCAAAAAGAGGGTCTATGGAACTGATTTTTTCCCGAATTGAGGTCTCAGGAACTGCTTTATTCCCATAAAAATACGAGTATTTGAGCTAAAAAATTCTCAAAATTAGCTTGAAAACATGATAAAATACATTTTTGAATCATTTTCTTGCGGAAGAGGAGGCTTGAAAAGGGGGTCTCGAGGGCGGCACATACCCGTACCTTCCGTCAATGTAAGTACCCCCCGGGCTTTCCCCATATTATATAAAATGAACACTTGACCTTCCCCATATTATATAAAATGAACACTTGAGTTTAAATGTAAAGAAAACGGAATTGCTCATTTTGGGATCTCGACATAGATTAGCCAATTTAAATGAGAGTGATGTAAATATTGTTATAAAAGGGACAAAACTTAATCGTGTAAATTCATGCAAACACCTCGGGATGATTATTAACGATATCTTTCATGGACCGATCATGTTGAAAATATTGTTAAAAAGACGAACTCATCCTTGTATATGTTAAAAAAAAGCAAAAGCATTTCTCCCGCATCACTCACTTATGTTACTGTATAATGGACTTGTTTCTCCACATTTTGATTATTGTGACACCGTTTGGGGTATGTGTAATGAGTCTGCCTATAATAAAGTTCAAAAGCTACAAAATAGGGCTGCCAAAATAATTAACGGTATGTCAAGATATGACTCAAGCACTGAAGCCCGAAATATATTAAATTGGAATACTCTGAAAGAAAGGCAAGAATTTCACATGTCAACAACTATGTATAAGATAATGAATAATCAAATGCCGAAGTATCTCACAAATAAGTTCAATTTAAAAACAAATAATAATCATAATCCACGTCGGTATAAAAATCTTGAAATTCCAAAACCAAGGACTGACTTCATGAAGAAATCAATTGCATATTATGGTGCTAAAACATGGAACAATTTACCAAACTCATTAAAAGATGCATGCAATCTCAATCATTTTAAGTGTAAATATGCCGAAATTAAAGAAAGCAATACATGTTAATCGCATTTTATTCTTCATTTTACTACTGGAAATGTTTGTATATATATATATATTTATATGAATTTACATTTTATATGTTGTAAATATTTGTGTTTGAAATTTAACAAATGTTCATTCTTAAGGGTTTTTATTTTCTTGCAATCATACTTGGTTTTAACTTTGTATATTGATGTTGTCATTAATCTCTGCAATATTATTTAACTTCCTTTGCAATTGTAGTCATTTTATATTGTTTATAACTATATCATTTGTCATGTTCTTTTTATATAGTGTATTGTGTATTTTATCATGTTTATATTTATATTTGTAAATGTTGTTCTTTTATGTAAACGAATCAGGGGAAGAACAACATATTGTTGATTCTGATTGTCGTTTTAAAATAAAGTTTGAATGAATGAAAAAGGTCCGACAATTCTTTGCTTGTGGTAATGCATCCACAAATCCTCTAGTTTCATTTTAAATACATCTGTTGTTTGCCAACGGTAAATAGTCATGAAATGCTATACCTGTTCCTTTGAGATCTCTTCTCTGGGACATATTCGTAAAGTATCTGTGGTTTGCGTCTAATTTATAAGTGGTGAACTCTACGTGCATTGGTCTCGGACCCCTTTTTCCGTTCTTATTTTTCACCCTGTAACACCTGTGTATTTCATGTAGCTGAATGTCTATATGTAGGTTTTCCTTAATTGTCTCAATGACGATCTTTTCAGTGTCTTCCTTTGTCGAATCAATTGAATCTTTTTCCTAAGCAACAGTTATAATAATGTTTTTTGATTCATATGTTGCTCAAGTTCAATTATAACATGAGCATTTTCAGCGTCAGATTCTATACCCTAAGCATGCGTTTCTTTAGTTCCTGTTTTTCATTACATATAATAATTCATTATTCATAATACACTATGGGAACTTTTATGACATCGGATTGCTGATGTCGGATCAATCAAAAGTCGTTAAAGCCAAAAAAAAAAAGAACTCTGTCTCAGGTTCCTTAGGCCAAAAACCCTTAGTGCTACGCGGGTTTTTTTTAGTCAAAAAGGCTATGCGCACGCGGGAATCTTTTTTTTTTATTTCGTTTTTAGGTCACTATTTATTTTCGGCCGAATTTTTTCCTTTTTTTTCTCGATGTAAGAAAAAAAAAGCAAAAAATCTCCTGAAAACCTAAAAAAAGAAAGAAATGCAGTCAAATTCTAATTTTTAACCTTATGCGCGCGGGAAGCTGAGACAGAGTTATTTTTTTTTTCTTTGGCCTAATATTCCTATGCTTTATTCAAAACTTTAAATGTAAGGGAGCCCAATGTTTCAGGGCAGCAAATTGTGCGGGAGCGGGGAGCACCGCTCGCAGGAAGCAACAGATGAAATTGAGGAAATTGTGCCATCATGAGAAAAAATAAGTACGAGCTGATTGAGAAACTTTGAGCTTCAAAAACTTGCTCCTGAGGAAAAAAAAAAGAGTTTATGCCCTGTAATGTTTACTCAAAGGAAGCCCACAATTACCATTTAATTTCAAAGGAACAATCTGGAGAGGAGTGCTTTCTGACAACTTAGATATCCGAATTTATGATTCGAAAAATGGGATTAATGTTCTGCTAAACATTTTAAAACTATATCATGTAGTTTCAGAGTTTGTGACTCCCGAATTGCGAAACCTGGCGGTTAATCTGATGGTATTTCCCTGGGCATTCGGACTGATTTTTCCAGCACTCTTGGCATATTTCATCCGACAGTGGCGAACACTCAGTTTTGTGATAGCAATCTTCCCAGCTCTGTTCCTGGTTTTCGTTCCGTAAGTAGAATTATTCAATACCAGTGGTTTTATTTTTCTACTCTGCCAAATTTAACACTTTGGTTAAATTTCTGATTTCATTAATTTAAAAGAAAAAGATGGGATGTCACTCACATTTGAACCAAAGAAAAAGCAAAATTATATTATTTTTAATTATAATTAAATTATTATGCCTATAGTTTATTCCACGATAGCCTGCATTTTTCTGCGGAGGTGGAGGGACATGGACCAATTATAGTCACCATGCAAACCGTATTCCAGAAAGTTGTTTAGCTAAACCATGGTTTTAATTCTACTCAACAGCACTGCTCATTGAACTGTTCCACTTGAAAGCTACAATGAAAGCTGCAATGATGCGTATCATTCCTGGACAGTTGAAGTTCAGTTAAACTATGGTTTAGCTAAACACCTTTCTGGACTACGGGCCAATGCAGATTGTGCTCACACGATCGCGCGTCAATCTGACTTTACCACCGTTGTGCGTATTGACACAGTTATATAGGTGTGCGTGTAAGTGGAAATAACCAATCATGCACGATGTGTTTTGGTTCAGTTTTTACTGTATGTTGGCAATGAAAATCAAAAATTATGTGTGTATTATCCTGCAACAAGTTACAGGGTGTCTCAGAAAACACTTACAATCTTTGTGTGTAATTTTCTTGAGTTTAACGGATAGTTAGAAATTATGTAAGGATTGTTTTTTATAGCCCATGAATTGAACTTTCAGATACCGTTTGTTTCATTACAATCGGCAGTGTACAACAAAAGTTATGCTTTGTTAAATATTTGGATGTAAAATTTTCTGGTCCAATTTCACGATTTTGTAAGTTACCCTTTAATGAAGTTTTATTGAGTATTTTCATTGATCTACTCACTCAACCGTAACAATGTTTACTAATTCACTATATGCATTCTCTTTTTATATCTGCTGAAAAAAATGAACACATTTGATGTAAAAATAAGACAGATATGATAAATTTTCTAAGTTATCCTCTATTTTTATTCCTTTCAGAAACACTCTTACTGTATGGCCAAAATTAAATCATGAAATTGGACTAAACAAAAATCCACCCTAATATTTGATAAAACATAAATTTTGTTGTACACTGCCGATTGAAATTAAACGAACAGGTACCGTTTAAACAAACGGTACCTGAAAGTTCAATTCATGGGCTATAGAATGCAACCTTTATATACTTTCTGACCGACCATCCGTTAAACCCAAGAAAATTACACGCAAAGATTGTTACAAGGCTTTTTCTGGGACACCTTGTATAATAAAAGGCCTGTAGTAGAACGACCCTGTTAACGACCCTGTTAACGAGCTCATTATGCGAATTCTGTATTCCAAGTCTCGCCAAACGAGAAAAAAATGGTCATGAGATTTTGTTTTTTTAAACGTGACCTGCTTAAAATGCTTGCTTTGAACCCTTATTATCTGAAAACGGTGAAAGCAAATGTAAACTTGGAACGGGGTATGACAATTTGGAGTTTTTCCAATACAATGGATATAATTTTTTTTGCTGTTGATAAAAAGCAATCATTATATGGCATTTTTTGTAAAAATCAACGATGTTAAGACTTTTTAAGCAACCAAATTTGAACCCTTCAATCAATCTTGTTTTACAAGATAAAACGCCGTCAGTTGGCTCGATTCTTCTAGTAAAAATATAAAAACTCAGATTGATGAAATTTGAAATATATATTTTGCCTGCAAGGCCGGTAAAGTGAAGAAATAAGGAGAGGAAAAATATACGTTGATGTGATGTACGAAAGGTATCTAATATCGGCTCTTCGTACTTGCCTGCAATTTGTATTGCGACAGCTGGGCATCAAAAGTTCGAAAAGTTCTACCTTTGGTCATGACGGGTCCTCTGACGTCAGAAACCTGCACGAATCTCATGTCAGTGTTTGTTTTGACTGGCCTCGCTGCAATGAAATGTTTTGTATTTCTTGCGAAATGTAATGCATTCAACATTTATTTTCCAGACTGAAAAGAAACCTTTTTGGTTCTTTTATATAAATTGTGCGAAAAATTCTAGAATTTCATTCGTTACAGTGAATAATTGAAGAAAAACCAATACGCTACGCAAAAAAAAAAATGAAATTTTCAAAACGAATCCAACGGGGTTCGAACCCACGGTCCTGAGATTAAGAGTCAATCGCGCTAGCCACTGGACTAGCTGGCTGATTGTGTATTCGACGGGTATTCTAAAGATATATATACTTTATATCGAAAATACTTGGTTAATTAATTGCGCATGCGTAACCAATCACCATAAACAGAATGAATATAATCTTAAATTCCCCTCACATACAGCGTCAGCTCGCATAGTCTACCGATTAGTGCGGGCTTTTTAATCTGAAGATCGTGGGTTCGAGTCCTGCCTTAGTCGTTTTGATAATATTTTTTTTTTCTTTTGCGAAGCGTGTTGGTTTTTCTTCAATTTTACCAGTCACGAATGAAATTCTCGAATTTTTGACATAATTTATATTAAAAAACCACAAAGGTTACTTTTTATCCAGAAAATTGTATGTCAATATTTACTACATTTTACATGAAATGCATTTCATTTCAACCATGGAAAAAAGAGCTTTTTTTCCATGTTTCAACACAGCGAGCGGCCAGCGGTGCCATTCAAAACATTAGCTGTGAGCCCTGCTATGAGATCAATGCACACTGCTGACGTCAGAGGATGACCCGCCGGCACAAAAGGTATTAGTTATCGAAATATGGATGCCTGGTTATCACAATACAAATTGCAGGCAAGTATGAAGAGCCGATATTAGGTACCTTTCATACACCACATCAGCGTATTTATTTCTCCTTGCTTTATCTTCAGTTTTAAAGTCTTATAGGCAAATTATATTTTCCAAATTTCATGAATCTGAGTTTTCATATTTTTGCTAGTGGAATCGACCAAACTGACGTCTTTTTATCTTCTAAAACAAGATTGATGTAGGGGTTGAAATTGGTATGTCTAAAAAGGCTCAAAATTTTTGATTTTTATAGAAAACACCATATAATGCATCATTTTTTACCAATTGCAAAAAATTCACTCACATTATTAAGGAAAAACTCCAAATTTTCATACCCACGTTCCCACTTTGCATTTGCTTTCTCCTTGTTCAAATAATAAGGGTTCAAAGTCAGCTTTATTGGCAGGTCACGTCAATAAAAAAAATCTCGCAACCAAGATTTTGTAATATCGATTATGCGTATAATCGGAGAGAAGAAGGCGAAAATATTGTCACCTGCCGATAGACTGAATGGAGATATGACTTCTCAGATATTTTGCATGTTATTTTGAGATTGATACAAATTGACCATTGGCTGTTGGATGTTATGGATCATTTAATATAGAATTACATAGCAATATAAAGAAAAAGGTAGGGGAAGTAGGTAGCACATCGATAATTCCCTCGCTTTGCATCAATGGGCCCGTTATGACTGTTGTAGGTTCGATCAGTGGTTTGATCCCCGGTCTCGGTGCTGTATGTGCAATTGGTTGCCAATAACTTGCTTCTGAATGTTTTCCTCGGCGTTCCAGTTTTCCTCCAGAATACAAAACTGGCAAATAAATCTGACAATCTGACAGTAGAGGACTCTCATGGAATGCAGTGCTAGACACTGATGAGGCTATCCTCTATGAATATGACATAATTATATTTATCAGCATGTGTATTCAATAAATACTTGAAATACAGATTCAACAACAAAATAAAATACGATACCCTTTTCGCCGTTGAAAAGGTTCACCTTTTGACATGAATTTTACATCTGTGTATTGATAAACCATGAAAGTACATAATTCAAGATCCACTTATCATTAAGTGATGGTAAATTTGCGTTCATTTTCATCTTGTGGCTTATATCAGGTACCTTGGCCTATGTGCATATCGAAATTCTATCATGTAGTGCTATTAGTAGTTTTAATAGTGTTTACAAGCTATAGTCCTTGCAGCTTCTTTAGTTTTGGAGCCCTTTTGGGGACTATGTGATTTAATTTACAACCATTTTGGTCCCTGGTGTCCAAAGCCTTTGGTACATGGTCCCAAGATTACCAAAAGCCACTTTCTCAAGTCATGGATCATCTATATACCGTATACTAACTTTAGTTGTCAACAGTCTGGTTGTTAGGGCTTTTGTAGTTTTGGTGCTTCAGATGTGTTCTGTGCAGCCATTATGACGTCTTAATTAGAACCACAGACCTTCGGTTTCCTTTGTTTAGGGCCTAAACGTCTTCAATTTGTATGTTTATGACACCTACTTATCATTATATTTGATGTAAAATAAACCGCTTTGAATTTTTTTATCCTATATAGCTTCCTGTACGAGTCTCCTCGTTGGTTGATATCGAAAGGACGGTATGCAGAAGCCAAGAAGATAATTTCTAGAGCAGCTGAAATAAATAAGAGAAGGCTGCCGGATGACTTTTTTGATAGCCTTGAGTTAGAAGAAAATGTAAGACTTCATGATCTGAAATTAGAGCGAGGACGACAGTCTTTACTTTGGTCAATTTAGTATTTAACTCTACAATCTAAATAGTCTAACAATTATGTCAAATATAACCGGTGGCATGTCATTAGGTGGGTATGCTAAAAAGGTGGTGTTGTTACATTTTTTCATGGGTTCTCGAACTTAATTTGATGTAAAATCACTACTCCTTGGCCTATGGACTTATTTAATGTCTCATTTATGTCTGCTATGTGTGGCATTAATTTGGTCTTCATCGGTTACATAATTTAAGAGAGACAATGGTTTGAACTTGACAGTAAAAGGGTGATGGTGCCTACGGATGCGGTGCCTACGGATGCGGTAGATAGCCAAATTGAGGAAATCACAATTTCAGAAGGTTTGACACTGCTGGAACATACACAAATGGACTCTGTGACCTCAAAAACATATAAATAGTCACCAACATGGCTTATCATTTTAGACCTTCTTCAGACCCCCCCCCCCCCCCCTCAAATCAGTTTTTTTGGCAGTACCTTCTCATTTTTTTGTCCGATTTTGACAAATTTGGTGTCAAAATGTTCAGGGGATCAAGCTGCATCAAATAAGAGTTTGACAGAATGATTTGAAACATCACTATTTTTCTCCCCTTGTATAGCCCGCCTCTAATTAATTGAAGGTCATTAACACCAAGACTCTAAGGGTTCTGTTTCAAGTTTTATGCATCAAAGTAACTATTAAAGTGTTTAGAACATATCCTGAAAAAATGAACTGTTTACCCTTTATCATTCCAATTGATGACTTGTTTTAGTAAAAATGGGCAATTTTGAGAAAAACGTGTTTGAAAATTACAGTTTGCATTGCATTGTCTATTGAGTAATTAACCATTAATTAGATCATCTTGCCAAAACAAAAGGGTTAATTGGCTAAAAAGTTACTTGAATTGAAAGAGATCAATAATATTAACATCATATCAAAAAGTTGGGTTTTTTTACCATTTTGACCATATAACACATTTTTGACCCACCTCCTGAAATGCCACCAACCCGGGAATATAACTAGATTCTAATCAAATTGAACTAAATTCTGGTATAAATTAATGTAAATATTAACATTAAGTGAAGTTACAATTTGATTTGATGTCAAATGAAAGCCATATTATCTGATTGTAAATTCAAATTTCCACCTCCACATTGTCTATAGCTTTACTGGTATTTACATGATATCCTCACCCAAGGGTAGCATATACTTTCTTTTGCCTCTGAAGAATGAACTAGAAGCAACATGTGAGTGAAACCTCCTACATTGCATTTCACAGACCACAGTAAATTGCGTTATAATTTGATCCTACCCCTTACACTTCTAAAGTGTTGATATCTATAGTAACGTTAACCAGATAGTTTAGCATAGTAGAACGAAAGGATCCTTATTCTGCAGCACGTAATTAACACTTTCGATGATGTCGATTGTAACAACCCACCCCAGACGATTTTTTTCTGCAGAATAAAATATAATTTGTCCCTAAGCATATACGGTATACTCCAATATTTAGAACAGTACTTATCATGCTTATATGATCAAGTTTTATAAGTTTACGCCTATTTACCACTGCATTAACAGGTATGTTCAATGGAATTTAAAGATTTACCCTACTTTATGACGCCATAATAATGCAATATATGGGCTTATTTTTTGACAGAAAAGACACAAGACTTTAAAATGATATCTTAATAAAACCTCAGTTTTTATGAGTGTCAATTTCAAATATTTAGGAGTGGGTTACTCCTTAGAAGTCGGGAGTTATAAAACGCGTCAGTAATACGAGGATTAAAAACGATGGCGAAGACATACCATTGAAACGTTTAAACTTCAAGTAATCAATCTGATAACTATTTCTAAATATATGTATATACTTTATTCAAACCAATTTCGAGGGCTGCGCACGCGTATGTAAGACTTACAAGACCCACATTTTAGGCATCGCTGTCACCCAAAGATCCCATATTTACAGTTGCTTATGCTGTCACACAAAGAAATGTTTATATTTGCCTCTCACCGAATGACAAAAATCACGCTCTCATCCAATGACCCCTCATTTTTTATTTTTTTGCCCGATGCCAAAGCAAGTTTAAAAGAGTCTATCTGCTTACTTCGGGAGTACTTTAAATTCAATATATATTTTACATTTTTCTAGAAAAATGAAAAAGAAGATCAGCAGTTAAAGATGGTTGACTTGTTCCGTAATAGATTTCTAAGAATAAGAATAAGTGTACTTTTGTTTATATGGTAAGTAAAAGCCAAGATAAGATTTAAAAATAAGAGAAACAATAGGTCTGCAATGATTGTACTTCAAATTCAATCACTTGTTGGATTCCCCAAGGCATCCTCCTTGGCCCACTTTTATACCTTATATTTGTAACAATAGTTATATTGTTAGTTGACTGATGCAGATGACACTCTCTCTTTATTTTGTTGCTCAATGACAATAAACAGTCGGTCATTAGAGAGTTTATAAGAGAACAGGATTATGCATGTGTACTAGTCTATCTATAGGGGGGGTATAGATCTTTATTTAGTCTGCATCTGAGGAAAAAAGAGACACGGTCATGGAAGAGAAGTTGACAAAACGTAGTGAATTACAATTCATGTTCAAGTCAAGTTCAATTTTGATTTAAACCTCGTGGTTATCACCCCGCCCCTAACAGTTGATCGCCGATTACACCAAACCGCAAAACAAAGAGATCCTGGGCAACATAGGTAGTTGTTTTTACATCCTTTGCGGTCATTTTGTTGAAAACAATACTGGTACCACTTAAGGTTATGTTATGGTAGGCCATAAAAGTTCAAGGGTAGGGGATTGCTGTAGCCTCTGAAATATTTAAATAACCATTTAAGAAAATATCTGCATGGTATTTACTTAAAACATGCAGGATATGTTTAATTGCCATTTCCTCCATTTATTAGCTAAAGCCCCGATAAAAATCTGACTTATAAAAATCTTTTATAACACAAGTTTGAAAGATGTGGCCATTTTCCTCAAAAATCGATTTTGTTCGGTCCGGAAGTACTTTGTGACGATATAATTACATAACGTCTTGACCGATTCTCATGATCTTGATATCAATAGAAAGATGGGACCCTACCCTACACTATAGTACCAACCATTAAACGTTGGTCTTGTCAATTTAAACAAAGGTGGTGGTAATCCCTCTCTCATATACACCTCTCAGAGAGAGGTGTTACAAAAATTAATCTCAGTAAGACTAGGGTTAACCTATATAATCTGAGTAAGGTCGCTGATATTTGATTTAAAACAACGTCCTTTCTCTTCTTTTTCATTCTCTTTGCAGGGCAACCACGTCTTTAGTATATTACGGTCTTAGCTTAAATGGTGACTTATTTAGCGTGGATTATTACCTGTCATTTGTAATTTCGGGTGCCATAGAGATCCCTGCAGGAATTTATGTTCTTTTATCTCTCGATCGGTTTGGGAGAAAACCAAATGTATGTGGAACTTTGATCATTGGTGGCACGACATGCCTAGCTACAGTACTGATAAGTAAGTGCTTAAGGGACCGTTCACAAACACTTGTTGTGGGGGGGGGGGGCCTGATGTAAAAAAAAATCCGTGGAAAATTTTCGGGGGCCCCCCTTTCCGACCACATAAACATTTCAGGGCCCCCCTTTTTTGGCGACAAAAATTGGTGGTCAACCCCCATAGAAAAGCATGTAAACTCAATTTTTACCAGAAAATTTGTGGTAATTTTTGTCAAGGCCCCCCCCCCCCTAACGAGGGTGAAAAATTTTAAGGGCCACCCTTTTTGAATCAGGCTTCCTTCCTAACAAGTGTTGTGAACGGTCCCTTTAAGAGTCTTTAGAAATATTACTGTTACAAATAGGAGAGGACTTAAAAGACAAAGTTAAATATATCCATTATAACAAGAGGGGTGCAAATACGCTTGGATCGACCGTTTGGAAACACATGAGTGCTTGTGCGAGTAAATGTGTAAGCTAAATCCACTAACATCTTGCATAGTAGTCTTCTAAATAGCATTAAAAAATCCTGAAAATTACCTTAAACGTTCATGGCTCTGCTATGGTTCCCAATTTTAGGTGTATGATGTTTGGACATTTTTTTACAGAAAAAAGCATATGGAAAACTGTTATCGCTACGATTGGAAAGTTCTGCATTAGTGCAACGTTTGCTATTATATACGTGTTTACTGTTGAACAACTTCCGACACTGGTGCGGTAAGTAAAACACCAATTGCTGTATTCTCTGTCGAAGTGACGTCATATCATTATCCGATTTATTTCCCCTATAACCGTTCCACACTGTACATGTGAAGCATGACATCAATTTGAATTTCCCGCGCGATTATCTCCCATAGCAATATTACTGCGTATTACATAAACTATGATCACTACGGTGCTCATACGAACGGTTTCGAATGTGCTAAAGGCGATCTGATATTTTCAAAAAATTATCAACGAACTTATAGTCATGCATTTTAACGTGGGCACCCATAAAAGGTGCATTTGTTACATTGAGAGTGATTTATGCATCAGTTTTTGTCATATCTTTTCAACAATCCCATAAAATGTCATAATTTTGGTGTGATTTTAAAGACAATTTATTTGACTTTTTTAGAAATTAAGAATACAACCAAAATGAAGTGATTAATTAGGCTAAATAACCTGTTAAAGCTAATTAGCCAGGGGTGGAGTCGGGTGAGGTTGAGGCATCGTGAAAAGTATGCATCAATTTTTCTGTCATATCTCCTTAAAAATCCATTGAAGTGTCATAAATTTGATATGATTTTAAAGGCTAGTTATTGCTGATCAAACATTAGTTGGAATTAACCCGAATAATGTTGATCATTAACGCTAATAACAAGTTAAAGTCAATAAGCTAATTTAGCCAGAGATGAAAACAGGTATAAATGTGGTTGGTGTGGATGAGACATGTATATTGTGCTTCAAATTTTGTCTTAACTTTTCAATAATAATATGTCCTAATTTTGGTATGCTTTTTTAGATAATGTAATAGTCTATAAAATCAATTAAAAATAATAGCAAAATAAAAGTATTTATCATCTCTAAAAAACCATTACCAGGAAGGTGTTGGGTATGGATGAAGTAAGTGATATGAAACGCAAATGGGCCTCACCTCAAAAAATATGACCTTCTGCTCTACGGGCGTAGTTTCATAGTTCGTACAAAATGGTCAAATCATCTTCAAAACACTGTTCGTATCTGTTCGTATGAAGTATTCTGACCATAGCTAAGTGTCAAGGGGACAATACGTTACTCAATTTTACGTTTTTGCAAATTTATTTTGTACCATAACTTCTTAACAAAATGCATAAAGTTAATAAAAGTATTCATTTCAAGAAAGGAATTTTCACAACGAAAATGATTTTTAAAAAGTGGCTTCTGAATGTATTTTTTATAACTCAAAACACCCATTCAGAAGTTTCGGGTTTTTTTTTTCTTTTTGAGCGTTTTGCCCATTTTTTTTTTTTAATTTTATGCCAAATTTTTGACCTTATTTGGCATGATAATCAAAAAATTGGCCAAAACCCTCAAAAAACAACAACAACAACATCTGAATGAGTGTTTTAGTTTTTTTTAAAAATGCATTCAGAAACCATTTTTTTAAATATATTTAGCTTGTTTGGAAGCCCAAAATGACCAAAAAATGTATTGTTTGTGTCAAAAATCAACATCCCCACGGTGTTCCTTGTGAAAATTCCTTTCTGGAATTGTTATACCCTTTTTTTAACTTTATAGGAGCATTGTCCGATTGCTTTAACTTTTTTCAAACTTCATTTTATTTTTTGTACCAATATATTACTCATATTTTTTCATTTTCAATGTGAAATTTCCCGGCTGAAGCATGTTTAGATTTTGAGATATTACAAAATAGTACAAAAATGTGTATAATTATGGTAACCATAATTAGTTCATACAGCAAAGTATAGGAAGTTATGAAATACATAATGACTTGGCCGATTTAACTGAAAATTTGAAATTTAGACGTCTTGAGTGGTGATATTTCATATGAAACCAAAATTCAAATTTTAAAAAATTGAATCAAGCTCCTTTAAGCACTTTGTTAAAAAGTTATGGTACAAAATAAACTTGCAAAAACGTAAAATTGAGTAACGT
>JXSR01S008724.1:138444-149237 GCA_000969725.1 Ophiothrix spiculata
TTCCATTCTACATCAGTGTGTAACGCAGATTCGTCCTACCTCATAACAACGCCTAATATACTAAATTTTACAAAACTTGAGAAAATAATTTGTTAACAATTCGTAAAATGAGGATTTGAACAGTCGCATCAGAATTTTCATATTCTCTAATTAACAAACAAAATGTATTAAAATTACCAAGAAATTCAAACATCACTTATCCCAGCTTAAGAATCCAGGCATTCTGACCAAGAAACAGGATATTTAACATTGGCTTCATATTTCACGTCTTGTATAAGCTTATCTCTAAAAATTTGTAATTTGCTTTTTCAAAGTGATCCTAATTCTCGGAGGTTAAATCTTGCAGCTGTAATTTTTAAGTAATGTTAATCGTGACAATGCGTGGATGAGGTGATGAGCAGCTGATGAAACAATTGCAAGTCTCTCTAGTTACGTGTTTTTTCCAAGATCTGGTGAAGAAAAAAGAAAGAAAACAAATCAGGTATTACTTAAGTGCGGTATCAATTTCACAGAGGGTTTCAAGGTTATAAATAATATGCTGTTTTCATTGTCCGTAGATGACCATGAAGAATTGTGAAAACAAAAGTGATGTTAGGAAAAAAGAAAAGAAAAAGAGTTGCGCTGAAAAACAAAAATGATTAGTGAAAAACATCTATCTGATACAATAGATGTGCTCTAGCTACCTTATTCGTTAAATCTACTTTTTAAGTTGTTTTGTGTGTGTTCTGTGTCAATTGTTCAATAAAGCAATTTTTCTGATAAACTTCAGCTCCTTTCAGGAACCTTGTTCACTTGTTATTAGTGATTGGTTGGTGAAGATATATATAGATTAAACTAAGAATATTTTTTGAATCACACATGCAACAGAAACAAACAAACGGTAAAGTAACAGATAAAATGTTTCGCTTTCCTTAGATTTTCTTTCTTTGTACATGTAAGTAATTTAAAGCCTTCATCCGTCTTTTTTATTTTTAGCCCAGCCTTCGCTTCCTCTATATAGGAAATATATACATTACTTTTGACATTATCATGACTTTTTCGCAAATATAATTTTCTAATGTATTACCATTGAGCTGTAACATGTAAACTGCCTAAGGACTTAGAGCAAGACGTGGCCTCATGAATATATAAATATATTTTTTTCATACAAAATGTAATTATTTTCATTAAAGTAAATAAACTCAGGGACGCTAGCATGAATATACTTTTTTGGGAAAAAATACGAGCACCTTTTTTTAATATTTTAAATAATTCAGTTTGATTTAGTGAAAATAAATTGAATTGATAACAATCAAAAGAAAAGTACACGTATGCAACCCAAAAGTGAAATTAAGGTTCAATTTTGGCATTTCCAGTTATGCAGCTCTAAATTAGTGAAACATAAACATGATAAATAGCTATAAATGGTCTTTTGACTCACCACGAGAATAAACGTGCTATGTGAAAAGTAAATACACATAAATGTGAGGGACTACTCTCATTATCTATGTGCGCATCGACGAATGAAAAAAAAATATCTTGCACGTCCTCGCCACGTTTAAATTTGTTTAAAGCATAATTTCACTGTTGTATATAATTATTCTCAATTACCATTGCTCTTTCTAGATGTATTGCAGAAAAGAGGAGCTCCTTATTGAACTTCACGTCTGGTTAGAAATAAAATGCTTTTTGCGGGGCTTTTGATAGCTTCATACCAAAGCTGAAACTAAAATAAAATAAAATATAACTTGAAAAATAAAAATAAAACCCCTTCTCAAAACAAGATGTGACCTCAAACGACTAATGCCGCTATATATGCGTGACAAATACAAAACGTGCCTATATTATTTTAAGAGCCTTGTAATTTCATCAATGGCCTGCAAGCTAGTTTTGTTGTTGATATCTCCTATTCATGCACTTCTTTCAAATGTAGCATATTTTGTTGAAAACCGAGATGATAAGGTCTCAGTCACACATCACCGCATAGTGCCCAAACGTACAAATAAAGCTGAATTCATACTCAAAAACGCAATGCGTTGCGTTTCCAATAATTTTCACCGCAAACGGCACCGCAAATGAATTCACACTCAAAACGCAAACGGACTGCGGCAGCCGATGACATGAAAACGCAATGGAAAGTTCAGCTTTTCTCAACTCTATTTGCGTTGCCGTAAGTGGTGTTGCGTTTTGATATCGATTGATCGGAACTCCTCAAATCCTGTACTGCACATGCTCGGTGCGTCGTGCGTTTGCGTTTGCGTCGAGTCTGAATTCAGCTTAACGTACACTATTTAGTTAATCGATATACATGTATGTCAATGACCGAAATAGTGTACGTTTTTGTACGTTTTGGGCTCTATACGGTGATGTGTGACAGGTACATTGATATCATAGCTTAGTATATGGAATGTTAAAATTTACCTTTTTTAAGTGAAGGAGTAAAAATTTCAGTTCTCTGCATTGCAAGATAAGTGCACATCTATGTACATTCAAGAAGGTTAAATTTATCTATTTAATAAGATGCTTTAAACAATATACGGCATCAAGAAAGATAATTTGGGTCACTTCTGTGTCTTTTTTCTACTTGCAAACAGCTCAAATAAAGTGTTTATAAATCGTTTAGCTATCGTAATCATGCAGAAGTAATTGGCATTAAAAGCCCCGCGCATATGCAATTCTTAACTCCCTTTTGTGCGACATCTCTCTTTGTGAAAATCAAAATGATAACTGGCGGTGTGGCTATTACTGGTGTCAAGACCTTGCAAGGTTGAAATAAAGAAAATAAGAGATTTGACCCTTCACCCATGTTCATAGAACATGGGTGAAGGGTCAAATCCAGTCAAATCTCTTATTCTTATAGAACTAATCAAAATGACAATACAAAACCTTCATAACTTTGCAACGGAAAGATCGGATTTGAAAATTTCAAACGGTTTTGTATTACTTATATAGATCACCTGCTTTTATTTTCAGACAATTCTGTAAAACATGATAAAAAATTCGACTGAAGTGGTAAAAATATTCCACCAATTGACAATAATAGAATTATTTATATTATAGAATAACAGTTTACATTCATTACATTATAATTTTGAAGCATTTCCATGATGAATGGCAGGGTAAGAAGAACTGAGATATAAAGTAGACATTTTTGATTAACCTAATGGTTAAAGATGCGAAGCTTTTAAGGAGAGAATGCTTAGAATTTCAAACAGCTAGATTTGATATCAACTTGTCAAGAGTGTCAACAGAAAATCGTGGTTTGTAGAAAGGAGTCAAAGGTCGCACTGAACAATTACGTCCAGGATTAAATGTGTAGGATCCGATCACATTCTCATCCCAAGGCCCAGGGCTCAAATGGAAAAGGTACGTTTTTGACGTCAAATTATAACCAATATGTTTTTGATTATAAATCCAAAATGTCACCAGTTATTTGTAGTTTTGAGATATGACACTGATTCAACGTTAAATTGATTGATATTATATATATTCTATTTTATGTATACAGCCTAATCCCCAGAGTTACTTTCGGTTCCATCTAAAAAGTAAAAAAGAATAAAGCTTAAACCTCACAAAATGAATTTCAGAGGTCAAGGTCAGTTAATTAAAAGTAAATAATACACATGTTGAAATAGGAGCTGCACCTTTAAAGCGCCGCAATTTTGAATTTGTCATTTCAGTTTTCCGTCATACAACAGAATTGAATAGACATCCATGTAATTTACAAATAATCACTGATAGTAATTTGTAGCCTACATCCGGTTGCTCCAAAAACATTCAGAAAAGAAAAATACGTAAGACACAAAAGTGAAAAGACATAGATTTAACTTTCTAAAGCGCTAGTAATTTGTGACCCACACGGAAAAGGAAGAAAGAGACAGACTTCGCAACAAATACTTTGTCAATATGAGTTAACATCTGTAAATAAAATACAATACGAATACAGTGTCACTAATAGTCTGCAGTGCCCGGAATTGACAGACTTTAATCTCAGATTTGAAGCAGATGGATGATTCCACAGAAAATGAAACTTTTTTGACTTCAAGCAAAAAATCAGGTCTTTTGAGTATGTACGCGTATGCTGTTTTTAGTCATACTTTTGTTACTTTAAGTACGTGAGAAGTATTTCTTAAACAGAAATTACTAAGTTTTTTTATGCATGAATGTGTACATTTTTTAATTCAAAAATGTTACAAACGTTACCAACACGGTACACTAAAATGTCACAAACGTTGCTAAACCTTACCGAACAAAACGATACATTTAAGGAAGTCCTGACGATAGAATATCCTTACACAAATATGTTAACCATCATCGTAAAGCGCAACACATAGAATTGCTAACACGTCACATATTTGTTCTTGTTTATTATTTAGAACAAAAATATGTTCGTGCCATATCATAAATGTTACCGAACGTTACCTGAACTTCATTCAGAATTTAAGCAATAAATTTTAATTTTTGAACATCTACATGTCTTGACCCCACCGTGAGCACTATTATCAACAACAAACTCGTATTTGCTATTATTTATGTCCATGCTGTATAGGTTCTCAAGGCTCATTCTCCGATAAAGTGTGCAACTTTGCCGTTTTGGTGTCGCTCATGTTCGTGTTGCTAGTTTAACGTTGTTAAGCCTATTACAAATGATTTGATTGGTTTAGTTAATACATTAGAGTCGCATTAGTAACATGTGTGAAGCTAAACATATTAGCATGTCAGGAAAGTAGATAACGATAAATCTGAAAATGCAAAATCTTCAATTTCCCCTAGTCGCCAGCCATACTTTTTCTGTTTCATGAGCCCCCGTTCCTAGAATATTCAAGCATATAAACATAATGCACACTATATAACAGCCCGCAATAGGTATTGATAATGACATATAAAGTTTAAATATATTAAGTATTTGATATGGCATAAGAGCTTTTGAAATGTGTCGCCAATATTGCAAACAGATACGTAATCATTTCTAAAATCGATAACAAAGTGTCAAAATACATCTGTTGATGGATGATTCCGCATTAGGTTTATCAAGCAAACTTGAGTGTTGCATAACATATATTTTATATAGAATTATACATTTACAGTAACGATTTACAAGGATATTAATATTTAAAAAAAAAACCTATGTGACGGTGACGTCGAAACAGATACGTAATGTAATTTCTGCTGTCTTCTCGCAAAACGCGGTACACTATGAGCGAAAATACTTCACCACAGTGTAGTATGTGTAGAGCTTCTAATTTAGTGTAAAAATCAAATTTGTAAGAGAAAAATTTTCTCGAAAACGAATATTAAAGAAAAGATTCAAACAGATACGTATTTTTAAACATCTCCCATGCACTGTTTTTTTCTTCAGAAACCATAAGAGTCTGTAGCAGCTTCATGCTACAGTCAGTACGGATAAGATACAATACTCATCTACTGATCTAAATTTTAAAGCGTTTACGCACAGTAGGCCTATTAGGGCGGATATTGCTTAGAACATACGGCGGATCTTGTTTGTGCGGCCCGCCAGGCCCCAGGCCCCAAACCTATATTCAGTGTGCGTGTAATGGGTTTTTCATTTTCATAAATCACATAAAATTCCAATAGGATCTCATTTAGAATTATTTGATTTCGAAATTGTTTTTGTCTGGAACCGGTGTAAGAATATGTGTTAAGTGACTTTTACAGACTTATCATACCAATGCTGAAAACAAAAACAGAAGAGAAAAGAAAATCCTTCAAAAACAAGACGGATCAATGTTGTGCATGACAAATATGCGTCATTATTATCATTGTTATATTTTGAAATGTAGACCCTCGTGATTTTATTTTTAGCCTGCAGATGTATAGGCCTATGTCTCAAACTCACATTTTGAAGCAACACACGTATAAATTAATTTCACTGAAAACTAAGTTGACAAGGTACATTAATTTTTAATCTTATCAAGCAGAACATGAAATAAGTAAGCGTTGGGGGATTCATACTATTTTGGGTTTTCCAAGCGATGTTATTGTCTGGGAAATCTATAGTCACATCCTAGATGTTACTTATTGTTGCTTTGTCTCCAGAATGTTGACTGACCTAGTTGTATAAACAGGAATACACAGGATCCAACAAGTGACGAGATGTACATTACGATTTGAAGCATTTTCATGAAGAATGGCATAAAATAGTGAGAAGATATGGGGAACTTGTGATTAATCGCACCTAATGGTCCCTGGAACAAAATAGAGTACAATTCTAGTACAACATTTCTGAGCTGCACATTTGGAACACGATTCTAGTACAGTTTTAGTACAACTCTAGTACAATTTTTTTTAAAGATTTAAGAATATTCTTAAGTTCAGGGCCGTACGAAGGTATGTAAGCCAAGGGGGGCAAACACATTAACCGTCCCGAAATTCATGTTTCGTCCCGATGTATATACCGTCAATTTGTTTGTAATGCGCGCGTAGCGCGCGAAAATTTTGCTATTTTCAACCAAAAATCGATATAAAAACTTGATATTTGTGCTAAAATGGCTTATTTTGACTAAAAATTTGCGGGAAAGTAATATCGGGACGGTAAAAGTAGTAAACTATCGTCCCGATATTTCAATTTTTGTCCCGTCAGCGTCCCGATTTTTCGAGCCAGGGGGAGCGAGTGCCCCCCCTGGACCCCCGCTTCGTACGGCACTGCTTAAGTTGGTCTGCAGAACAATAATCATTCATAAATCCACAAATATCTTAGACTTTGAGAACAATTAGTTCCATTTCCTAAAGCAACTTGATAAATGTTAAATTATTATCAGTTGATGTAATTCCTATTCCAAAGTTTCTAAGAAAATTTACAACGAAATAGAAAAGTTACTATCTTTATTCAAAATGTTCTTAACATTATGTTTGATCTTAATTTGACTAAATTAGGTCAAAGGTCAATTACCCACAGCTTCATCTATATAGGAAAAAGACAGAAATGTTAAAATAATTCAAATAATTGGCCTTAAGTTGGGAAATGTGATCACTTCTTGGTTGAAATTATTCAAAATTATATGAAGTAGCTTTAGAAAATTATACTTAAAAATATTCCTAAATAGCTTTATGAAATAGAGCCATGGTGTTAAAAGTAACATGGAATATAATTCACTAGGCGATGGGTTTCCCAAGATCACGTTATTCTTAAAGCATTTTTTATGATGAAGGACAAGAAACTATCTCACCTAATGGTTAGAATTGCAAAGCTTTTAACCAAAGAATGCTTAGAATTTAAAACAGGCAGATAATAAGGGAAACTTTGTCAAGAATAGTCAACAGGAAAGTGTGTAATGTAGAAAGCTGTCATATTTTACATCGAGTCCACGAAAAAAGCGTCACAATTCTGAGTAAATCAGAGTAATTTATTTCAGTTGCCTAGTATCTAAAGACAAGACAAGTTTGGGAAAAAAACCTTAATGCTATTTCAGATTTACGCAAAAGTACTGATAGTAGATGGTGACATGAGGGTAGTTCAAAATCGCCCAAAGAGAAAAATCTATAGAGACAGCCAGAGCCACATTATGCTATAGGTCTTGTAATGTCTTGTACCTATCAATTTGTGTATGCATACAACAGATTCGTGTATTTGAATTTACATTTAAAGTGTGAGTTAAGCTTTGAATTTAACAAAGTTGAAACATAAGCAATTCAAATGTCTTCTTTTTTAGAAAAAGGTAATTGTTGTTCACAACAGATGCATACATCAGAAGTTGATTTCGCATTTATTTAATCACATCTACTAGCTATATGATGCAAATTTGGCAATAAAGAAAATTGTTGATCTTTTGGTGATTTTCCCCAAGATCATTTATCACAAAGATCGATAACCTTTTTGATTGTCAAAGGTAATAGCATGACAGGATATACGGAAACATTGAAGGAAAGAAAACAAACAAATATAATATAACTGGAAATTTATGCAGTCCACAATGCAGATCTCGATACTGTAAAAACAAAGTGTATTTCCATAAAACTATACATCAAAATTTACATCAAAAATAAAATAACATAAATACACGAACAGACAAATGTTATATGGAGAAAAGACAAACGTAGGCCAATAAGGCCTATTAATTACCCACCCTTAAGGACACAAGAACAGAACAATAGACATTCAAATGACTACGGAAAAGACGGGACAAGGACGGGGACACAGACAGCTCAATATTTAAAAATGCGTGATTTAAGGCTGGGGTAGACCTTCAAATAGCATAAACCGTTTTTGTGCTCTAACGTTCAAACTAATTGCATAAACTATATAAAAGTATACATTTTTAGAAGCGGATTTTTATTCTATACATGATGATGATATCAGTTTTTGACCAAAAATGTCAATTTTGGTAAAAAATACCAAAAAACGTATTTTTTGCCCCAAAATTTCTGGAAAGCCTAACTAAAATTTGCATTCATGAAATTTTGAACTTTTTAGCTTTTTGGAATTTAGAAACAAATGTCTAGGAACGGTTTTCTCAAATTTTTGATTTTTATCTTAGTTTTTAAAAAAATGCAAAAATTAGGTAAAAAAGGGGCAAAAAATCCCACCGATGTCACCAAAATGCCAATTTTTGGCTTAGTTTTTGCATTTTTGCATGACTCATGGTTTCCCATACTGTCGTTGTTTAATCAATCTGTACTTACCTACAGTGTTAATGAATGTTTGGTTTTAACTAATGCAGAATTTGCGTTCACCTCCTTTGCCACAATAGCATATATGTACTCTATGACCCGCCAGGTAGGGACAAACTGCAGAAAAATATAAAAAATAGACAAGAGTAAAATTGAATAACATTGGTAACGGTATGATTTTATTTTCAAGTTAGTCCGTTACCGCTGCTGACGGAAAAGGATATCTTTTTGAAACAAACATTACTCCTATAGATCAGGCTATTACAAGAGAAATTGAGAGGATTTGTAGTTTTACTAGTATGATTGTTGTTTTGCTTTGACCTTGGACAAAGAACGAAACAGAGACATTTCAAAGCATCCTATAATATCTCTTCTTGTTTCTCTGCGTCAATTACTGGCGATCCAACTGGAATCTTATCTTCTTTCATTTTTATTTTTGCTCTCATCAATGTGTTCGTTCATCCCTATGGTATACATCCGTGAATGCAGCAAATCTCAATTTGGGCTACAGGTGAAAATACCAGGTGTCCCAGAAACGCATTTGTTCAAAATTCAACAAAATAATAAGCATACACGTTTTGTGGTATTTTAATGTGCATTTTTTTCTAAATGATCATGTATTAAACCAAATTTGATACAATTTTAATTGAATAATAATTGAACTCTCTTTTAGTATCTATTATGCAAATTACGGATACCTGCATTCCATGCATCCCAGAATGTGTTGTTTATATTAAACCTGACAATCAAGTTTTGTCGTGTAAGTTGATGAATATGCAAAAACATGATAAAGCACAATCAAATTTTCATGGGTAACATTCATTCTTTAACTGTTTAGTTTAAACTGCAAAATTGTGTAAATTTTGAAAAAAAAAATCTTAAACTAATACAGGACATGTTTAAAATACAATTTTCTTTATAGTAGCAAAAGTCTGATCGACATTTAGAAATAACAGAAATAGCAAAATTTTGAATCGGTTGCCATTTTTGCCCAAAATCAGATTTCGACATAATTTTTAGACCTGTAGTAATTTATGACGTCATAATTACGTGACAACTAGTCAAATTTTAATGATTTTGGTACCAATGGGAAGAAGAAACTCTACCATATACTATGGTATGCAACAACCTAACTTTGGACATGTCAATCTTAAGTTTACATGGGGTTGAACGGGGGTTAAAATTACATCAAACGAACATGCTTCCGGTTTTGTTGAATTTTGAACAAATGCGTTTCTAACATAGGTATCTATTTTTGTTAATAACTCAAAAACCAATTACGCTGTGATATCACAATTTTACGAGTATTTAGTAGGTTGTAATACAATAGGTGCAAAGTTTCGTTTCTCTAACTGCTATTGTTTTAGCACACGGTCATTTTTCTACATGTAACCACTTTTTGGGACACCTGGTACATGCTAATTTCGTAATTTGCCGAAACTGATTTTTGGTCGATTTGCAATCCTCATGTTTACTTCAAAACACCTGTAGAGGTGTACATATACCATTATTATGTTCTGAGCTGACCGATTTCCAAAAAAATCGGTCAGGGATATCGGACAGAAAACAAAATGTCAGATTTTGAACATAATAATGATAAAATTGGATGGATTTTTTCGCACGATACTCAAAGATATTGGTCTCGCTATGAGTTTTAGAAATATCGAGCTCGACGCTGCGCGTCTCGCACGATATTTCGTTAAACTCATAGCTCGACCAATATCTTTTTGTATCATGCTCAATCCATCCAATTTTATATCAATATCTTAAGCAATAAAACAAAGCCATTTTAAACTATCTGTAGACAAAGGGCAAGGCACCAAATTTGTTGTATGCTTTTCTATTACAACAGTCCTTGGTTTCAAACCCCGGGGGGGGGGGGGTAACTGATATTAGTGTCCGGGTAACCACCCGAGTTCCGCAGGTTCCGAAGGTGACCCTATGTGAGACCAAAAATTGGCAAAAATGAGTGAAATGATACCCTATCTGAGACCATAAATCTACCATATCCGTTCGAATGGATACCCTATCCGAGACCATACCTGTTAAATGAATACCCTATCTGACACTCTACGCAATTGTGACAAAAAAAAATTGCAAGAAATCATTGGTAAAATGTAATTGTTCACCATTTGAACACTTTTAAGAAGTGTTTCTAGGTATTTGAAACATGTTTTTGGCAATTT
>JXSR01S008725.1:698-12062 GCA_000969725.1 Ophiothrix spiculata
ATTTTTATCTTATTTTTTGAAATATTGCAAAAAATAGATCAAAATGTGGCATATTTTGCCAAAAATGGTGTCAGGAGTGGGATTTTTGACATTTTTTGGACCAATTTTTGGCGATATCTCAAAAACTAAGAAAAAATCTAAAATTTGAGAAAAGCAATCCCAGATATTGCTTTCTAGATTTTAAAAATAAAATTGGTTAAAATTTAGTTAGCTTTCCCGTAAAATGTTGGGCCCAAAACATGATTTTTGGACCCTAGGCCCAAAATTACACATTTTGGTCCAAAAATGACCTGACCATCATGTTCAGTATGCAAATCCGCTTCTAGAAATGTATACTTTTGTTTGAATCTAATTATCCGTTGCTGAGTTAAAGAGCAAAAAACATTTATGAAAAAAGCCTTAACAGGCCCCTTAAAAGGCTTTTTGATTTTTTGTGTCCTGCAGTGCAAAAGAATCTGCTTGATTTGTGCCAATGTGAGATATTTCACAATCTTTCTTTGGCCACTTTTTGATGTGATGACGGTTTATCAAATGGAGTTGATGTCTATGTAGAAAAAAACTGGATGAACCTGAAGTCATACATTAACTCTTTTGCTCTAGATGTTCTTTTTCACAAACCCTCTATTTGGACGGAAAGCTACTCAGAGTGTCACCGTGTATTCACTTATGATAGCTGTGGATTGCAAGGAGGATTCTTTTTGGCAAAATTGATGATGGCACTATAGATACCTCTTCCTATAGATACCTCTTCGTATCAGGCGGTTACAGGCGAAATTTAGATTTTTTTTTTTTGCCTTTTATTTTTTTACAGATATTTGTATAGGTTACACTAGAAAAAATTCTGGACAATCATGCACGCTTTTGCGAGCCGCTATGAGCAGCTTTCCTGAGTGAAAAAGTTAATCATACGTATAAAAAATGATTGCTAGTAAAATTGATGTGAATCAGTTGTCAACACCTTTTATGATGTTAAAACAGCTTACTTGATACTTTATCTTTTATTGGACTTACATTGCCCTTGGCTTGATACTATAAAGGCTGTATGTGTGACCTCTATGTGTGTAGGGTCAAAGTTCACCTAGTAGTCAAGTTATCCCTGTGACCATTTTTCAGACAACAAAAACAGTCTGGGACTCTGGGGACTGAGAACCATTTTCTTATTTGCGTGATATTTATTTGTAGGGCTGGTATTGGCAAGCATTTGAATTGTTGACAAAGCCCTGAAATCGCGACACAGTCGACAATAAGTTTTGTCAATGCAGCCAAAAGGATTGAAATTACAACTAGTGGCACTCTGTTGAATTCATCACCCTCTTTAATTGAAATCAATGTGTCGATGCTGCAATGGAATGTTATGAATGAAAATGTGATCAAAAAACTTTAAAAAAAGAGACAATTTCAGTGTAGATTTCATTACTATGTTAAGCTTTCTATTTTTTTTATTTTTGTCAAGTTTGTCGTCATATAAACAGGCTTGTCGACAATGAGTGAAATTGGTTTTGTCGACGACAATGTCATCAAAAGGCTTGTCGATACCAGCCTTAGATATTTGTACTTTGAATTCGATGTGGATGACATCTTTGATATGTTTCAAAATGTTTCTACAAATAATTTTTTTTCCAATTCTCTTTTGCACATCAGTGATTGGAGGATGGTCCAACACTCAATCCGTAATCCGACGCTGTAAACAGGACCAACCATTGACATCCAGCGACACCAAAAATATACTTGACCCCAAGGAATTCAGAACTTTCATCATTGACTGGGATGGTAACTCACTACAGATATTTAAAGATGGCTACCAAATTCCTTTTCTAGTCCACACTGATGTCACACCTTTGGATGTCAAATTTCTTGGATTTTCAACAGGATTTGGATCTTCAGGAGACTTTACGTTCAAAAATTTGCCACAAAACGTTTCGAGCCAAAGTATTCTGGAGGAAAAACCTCAGTCTAGTAGTTCTTCAGAGAAACCTATGACAGGTGATAAGACGACTGAAGAAGAATCTCCCAAACCTACAGCATGTCCTTTTCCGTCTTCATCTGGGCATCAGATACAAGGATGGAAATTCTCACATGGAATAAGAGTGCCCAGGAAAGTTGGGTTACCTAAGAATAAACCTTGGCAAAGAGCTGACAGAGGAAAATATGGAAGAAATAATGAGCTGAAGTATCCTTTGGCTGAGAATGCAGGTAGGATTTCGTGCTACATTTATTTTCGCGCTTTTCGCGCAAAATTGAGTAAGAGCAAAAATAAATGCACCGCGAAAATTAATGTGAATTTGTTATAAAGGAAATTCCATACTCGGCCAATGTCACGTGCACGAAAATAAAAACTTGCGAAATTGTCCAAAATTGGCCGTGCGCAAAAATTACTGAGCACGAAAATATTGACGTATACAGTACTATACTTTGATCATCACTAAACAGGCGGAAATTACAAAGCTTTCTTCATTCGCCGTAAACATATAATCCCACTTACTCCCGCGCCATAGTACAGATGCACGAGTCACACATACAATGGGCACTGCGTCTCTTGAAGTTGTGTTAAGTTATGTACATGCTTATCTCATTACATGTTCCTTGCCTTATAAACTTTTGTACCACTGATTTTGACATTTCACTGGTAATAAGTCATCCAATATTTAGCCCACCCACTACTATGTGGTCTACTTTGAGGTTGTGAAGGACACAATGATACCCTCAAGGCATATTCCTGTCCTTCAAGGCATGAAAAATGGTAACTTAGTGGGTTGTGGACTAAATATTGGATGATTTATTACTGGTGAAATGTCAAAATCAACGGTACAAAAGTTTAAGGCAAGTAACATATAATGTATCTATGTGAAAGGCCTGCCTTTTTAGTGTTAATCAAAGTATAATGCATGGCATTTTGAGATATTAGGCCAAATTCCTGAAAGTAGCAATTGCTATTAAGCATAAGACATTAAAGAAAAAGCAATAGCTAGGCTAGAAAAAAAATAGTTCCAGCAATTGCGTAAAAATATCTTCACAACCTTTTGCTTGGACTAATACCTTTTTCTTGTCTGGAATCAACCCAGACAAGATAAAACTGCCTTGCAAACTATAGCCAGGTTAGCATTTCCATGCATGAAATTAGAAATTGCCTTTTCTACCCCATGTTAGTTTTCAGGCACAAATGTTACATGTACAGGGTGTCCCAATAAAAATGCATCACTTTTGTTTTTGATCATATCTCAGAAACCAATGGACTTAAATTAAAACTCATTTTATAATATTAATTAGTATAGTTTAGTCTTTCATCGGTGAAATTTTGAGCAAAATCTGTCGAGCCGTTTTTGAGAAAATGAGAATTTTGTTAGAAGACTCAATTTTACCCCATTCCAATGGGGTTTACCACAGTAACTCATATTTGCAACTATTATTGATCTGGAATGACCATTGCATCACAGTAGTAGACAACTCTTAGAAATGAAAAAAGTTATTTCATTTATGGATAAACACCTTTTCAGGAGAGTTACTACAAAACAACAACAACCACAATTATAACGACAACAATAACAACAGCAAATGAAAATTTAGAATTTGAATAAACTTGATTAAAACTTGAAAGCTTGTCTGATCACACTTGACTCCCTTCATCATCTGGGATTTAGAATGTCGCATTGGATCAGGAACATGGTGATAATTAAAACAAAGGTGCCTTGATTGTGGACATGTGAAAAGCAGAGGTACTTTAAACTTACTAGTACTGTACCAATTTTATTGAACACGAGCTATCATGGACTATTCCAATTTTCACGAAGAAGTGAGTAACTGCTTGGTATGTTATAGTTTTAACACATGTAGGAGAAGAGACAGTCATAAAGATTGTCTTTTTTATGAAAAAATGCTTAAAAGTCAGAAACTACTTCAGATTTCCCAAATTGAATTTCTATTTAAGGAAATCTATGCCATGGTTAAGTTTTCTTGATAACCGTTAGCTCGGTTTTTTTCTTTTTATTTAACACTGCAAAAGAGCAAAACCTTCACATGTGACTTGCAGGGCTGAAAAGGATCATATCAAAATCATGTTTTAGCTTCTATGCCATATTTTGTGAACTTGTTGTGTCTGCTTTGCATGTTTAAAATAAATTGATCAATACTTACTAAAGATGTGATATGATAAACATGAGTTACTGTTGTAAACCCATTGGAATGGAGAAAAATTGAGTCTTCTTACAAATTTCTCAAGAACGGGTCGATGGATTTTGCTCAAACTTTCCCCGATGAAAGACTAATCTATACTAATTGTTATTATGAAAAAAGTTTTCATTTTTATTAATCAGTTTCTGAGATAAGACAAAAAATAAAAGTGATGCATTTTTATTGGGACACCCTGTAGTTAGTCACTCTGCATTTTCTATATCAATTTGTTGCAATTTTCGACAAATAGCATGATTTATTTCATCTACAACAATACAGCTCTAGTTAACTTCAGTGTGTTTTCTTACACAGCACAAATATAGCCGGAAAATGAATGTATCGCTCTGATAAGCTTCTCATATAAAATGTAAGCAATTGCTACATGTCGTAAGCAAATGGTCAGTTTAATAAATTCAAATGTAAGCAATTGCTAACCAGAATAGCAATTGCTTGAAGGGATTAGCAATAGCTTTTACAGCCATTCGAGTGCCTTATCTTGCAAGTTAATGCTAGCTTTTGTGAATAGAAATTTATAAAAGTAAAAGTTATCAAAATATTATCAAAATAGCAATCGCTACTTTTTGTCGCCGTCAAACGAGTTCGGGATGGGGACTATAAAATGAGCTCCGTCAGTGTGTCTGTACTGTGTGTCCGTGATGAAAATGTTAACCCAAATGTTAACCTACAGTTTCTCGGATACAGATGGTCGCACGTTCCTCAAACTTGGTGGGTGGGTGCCTCTTGACCGTCCAAAGACCAAGTTTGTATTGGTTTGTGGATCAAAGGTCTGAGGGGGTCATCAGGGGTCATTAAAGTCAAAGGAGATCAAATGGTGTACGGACATGCAACTTGGAGGGCAGGGTCGAATGTTGATGCCAAAATTTTTAAGGTCACTTCAAGGTCATCAGGGGTCATTCAAGGTCACAGGAGTTCCAGAAAGCTATACAATTAATCATTATACAGCTAAATGTGCATTACTGATCTCCACATTTGGCGGGGACATATTTTACGCATCGCGTAAACCCGAGTTCTACTTGTATGAATTTGGCTTGTCGTCACACTAATTAAATAAAGGCCTATATCAATTTTACATCTTATTAAAGTCATTACATGTTCCTTGCCTTAAACTTTTGTACCACTGATTTTGACATTTCACTGGTAATAAATCATCCAATATTTAGCCCACCTACTACTATGTGGTCTACTTTAAGTGTTGTGAAGGACACAATGATACCCTCAAGGCATATTCCTGTCCTTCAAGGCATAAAAAATGGTAACTTAGTGGGTTTTTGACTAAATATGGGATGATTTATTACCGGTGAAATGTCAAAATCGTCGGTACAAAAGTTTAAGGCAAGTAACGTGTAATGGTCACATGTATACATGATCATGAAATATGCATGTTTGGTGTTTTTTTTACCCACTCATGCGTACACAACATCTTGCTGTAATGAACTGATTTTTTAAAAATAATTTAGGCCATTATTTTACTAGTTCAGCTTGTTTTGTTCGCTCATTGGACTCAAAAGTTGATAGACAAAATGTTTTGTGACCCAAGCCCGAAGGCTTCTTAGAGAGGCTAAAATTAATCGGCCACATTGTCACAATGCAGCAAAACAGATACTGGAAAAACATGCCATATACTGGCACTGTACACTTGAATTCCTGGACTGCGAACAATCTCTACTAAGGGAAATTTCATATCAGTTAATCAGGTGGGGTTAGATAAACGAAAAGCAGAGGTTAACAGGTGCAAATCTGTGTACAAAATAGGGGGTCATTCATTACCCAATTTAAGCAAAAATGGGGTCATTCAGTTATAGAGATTTAAAAAGAGGGTCATTGAGGTAACAACCTTATGTTCAAATCAAGATTGTTCTTAAACTGCAATGAAATTGTAAAAATGTTTGCAAGGCGCACAAAATTTGAGAAAATATTGGTTTTAAATTCTTTTAAAACTTCAAAATTATCGGAAATTTAGGGGGTTCATTGAGTATCTGAACAAATCAAAAAGGGGGTTGTTAGGTATTTGGTGGAAAAACAGAATAAAAAGGGGACCATGCGGTACAAACTTGTTTAAAACAGAGGGCCTATCCCAAGGTAGATCCTACGCAACCATAATATAAGTGATAGTGATTTAAAACCTTTGGGTTGGCACGGGTCAGGGGGACAGATATGCGTTGAATGGCAGGGGTTCAAAAGGTTAATAATACTTGTCCTCATGCCTGCTATATAAACTAATATAATATAAACAAATAGATAAACAAATATGGTGATCCCCTTTTCTTTACAGAGTTATTGCAGTTGGTGTGTAGAAAAAGTGGCGGTTATGTGTCCAAAATGTTCTTGTTGAATCAACAAATGCTTATGCTGAAGAATGTGAAGTTGACCTTTGACCTAGCATCTGTGGAGATGGAGATTGGTAAGCACTGAACACAGTCTTGTCTGTATGCCCGGGGGGGGGGGGGGGGGGGGTGGGGGGTACTTAGTACAGAAGGGGTTATTGGAGCGGGATGTGCCGCAAATTCGGGTAGCAAAATCATGCTCAAAATCATTTTCAGATCATGCTATCCGCACAACTGGTCCCATTCTTTGGAACTCGCTTCCAAAAAATATTAAAGAATCCATATCAATCAAACAATTTCGCAATAAACTTAAAGAATCTTTTATTCTAAACTAAATTCATGATCAAGCCCGTAGCCAGGGGGGTGCGGTGGGGGCGTCGCACCCCCCCCAAATTTGACAATGTACAAAAAAGGTCCACAAAAATTCCCTAATTGACCACCAAAAGCACGCCTAAAAGCCCCAAAACAAGTAAATGTAAGTCTTTTTTTAATAAAAAACTACACAAATGCTTGGAAGACTGCTAAAAACTACTAAAATTAGTTAAGGGTCGACCAAAACGAAATTTTTTCCTCCAAAAGGTCCACCTTTTGAAAATCCGCACCCCCCTTGTTATTTCTGGCCTTTTTTTTTCTTTCTTTCGAGTTCATTGGTATCCTTGTGCCTGTCTTGTTTGTTCGTTTGGATTTGTAGGTTTTGTTGTTGTAAGGGGTAGGCTATTTTCTGGCCTTATTGGCTTTCCGGTCTACTCCTCCATTTGTGTTTTTATTTTGCTGTTATTTTGATGTGTTGTAACCTTTTTGAATGGAAATAAAGATTACAGATTGCAGATAAATGTGACTAAACATTTTGGAGATTTGGTATATGGATGGGTCCCTTATTCTTCAAAACTGGTATTGTATTTGAATGGATGGCTTTTCAATTTTCCCAGAGGCAGTTGCCTATCCAAACCAAATTTTTGAGTATCCCCCCTTCCCTGAATATCATGAAATTGGACCACAAAATTTTACATCCAAATATTTGACAAAGCATAACTTCTGTTCTAGATTTACCAATTGAAATGAAACAAAATGTTATATTGAAGTCTGTTTTATGGACTATAAAATAATGCCTTCACATACTTTTCTAACTATCTAGTAAAGCCAAGAACCGGGGGGGGGGGGGGGGGCTCTGACCTAGAAAGGTGATACAGGTATGTGCGGCCCTCAAGACCCTCTTTTCACACCCTGCCTGCACTCCCTAGACCCCCATTTCAAGCACAATCCTTAGTTCACAAGCCCTATTTTTAAAACCTTCTAGTTCCCTAGCCTCATTTTTTGGAATTTAGTTCCCATTTCAAGAAAAATTTGGGAAAATTTAACTTTTCGAGCCCAAATTAAGCCCAAAAAATTAGTTCTCAAGGGTCATTATTGGGTCACTTCAGGTCTCTACACTCCCTTTTCACAGCCAATCTTCCGTTCCCTAGCGTAGGGTTTTGGATATCAGGGCCGCATATCGCACACCCCTACCGAAACCAAAGTTTCCCCCCCCCCTGGCCAAGGACTTTACACTCAAAGATTGTAATGATTTTTCTTGGACATACTGTAGCTCTAGCCATTCTTAAAAGTCAGGTTATGATATCACTCCAGTTGTCAGGTTCAATAAAAGCACAGAATCCCAAACGTAATCCTCTTTGTTTATACGTTTGTCTTTTGCAGGAGATAAATGGGTGGTCCTGACCGAAGATTGCGATGGATACGTTCCGTTGTGTTTCACTGCGAATACTAGGTATAACATCAGAGACACAACGATGGAAGACAGGTGATTGATGACAAGGACCAAAAACGTAGACATACAGTTATTTTTTACCTGGGAGGTTACTAAAGGCCATGATATACTAGCAAGACGCACCTAGCGTCTAGCTAGACGCTAACGAAGACGCTGAAGTTGAAAATATTTTAACTTGCTAGCGTCTGGTTAGCGTCTTCGTAGCGTCTAAAATCAACCCACATGCTAGCTGCGTCTTGCTAGTATATCATGGGCTTCAAATGGGCACAAAAATTACAAAGTTTCATATTGTTGATGCTTTTTTGCCTACAAAACATATTAGTTTATTTGAAAATATACACTTTCTCCATATCTCAAAACTTACTTCCCAACCATTTGAGTGGTGCTCCGGCAAAATGAGCGGAAAGTCACGATTTTCAGAATTGAGTTTATGGCATATTTTAATTCTCTATAATCTCAGCTTTCGAATGATATATATAGAAAATGTCATACTTTCTTTTTACAATTTGCATTTAGAAATCGAAATACAAAGCAGTCCAGTCAAAATCTGGCAGGAAAAAATTGTCACGAATCGATTTTAAAATTACTGATTACTATAGTGTATGAAAGCAAAACGCGACCAATTACCCATGAATAATTGTATTTCCCGGCATAATTGACCTTCAAAACGCTAGGTATAGTTTCCCACTTATGTATTAATGCGTTTCATGTTTTCAAAAAACGGAATTTGATCTTTTCACCATAGTTTTACTTCAGCAGCTGTTTATTCAAAATCTTCAATCGCAACTTTCTGCTCTTTTGGCTAGACCACCACTCATTTTCACTCATTTTCAACTTCAACCAACCAAATTTAATTTTCTATATATCACAACATATAATCTTAGGCCTGGTGTAAAAGATCTATCTAGTTTTTTATCACTTGGTTGACTTAAATCCTTGAATCCCATTGGTCGAAAGCCAATTAATATATAGTCGTATTATATGTTTTATGTCTTAAAATAACCTTGACCGCGTAATAAAAAAGTTATCGCGCAGGGATGACTGCGCGTGATGTGTTTTATTGCGCGCTTGCAAAAGTCGCGCACGCAAACTTATCATCAAACCATGCAATACGGTTATATATTACCTGTTTGGCAAATCCGTATTACTTGGTTGACATTAACCATTTATGAAGACAATTTAGGTAAATTTGAGATCATATTTTGCATATTTTAAGTTTTAATAATAATATCCATGCCTATACCAAGTGATAAATTCGTTACCCCCTGTTTGTTCTTACGCAATACGGAAGATATCTATGGTTGGGTGCTGTATCACATTCGGCCTTCGGCCTCATATGATACAGCACCCAACCATAGATATCTTTCCGTATTGCGTGAACAAACAGGGGGTAACTAATAGTTTTATCAAAGTGTTGTTTTGTAAAAAAATACATAAAATAGAGCATTTTATATGTATGTTGATTAAATTATCAATACTTGATAAACAATAATAAGGATCTTTTTTATCATTTAATATTGAGTTTCTGGATTATCTGGTTATTTACTTTGTGTATGTGCATGCAGATGTGCAAAGAGAAATTCTTAAAGCAATACTAAAAGATTTTGATCAAAAATGGTTTTGAGAAAAAACAGGCTAAAATGAAGGATTGTGACTATCTAATAGTGCTTTCGAGTGTATTTTGTCAAGAACTTGTTTTGCCACTGGAAAATGGATAAAGAGCACATGCATGCTCTGCTAATACATGTAGAATTAAATTAGGGATCCTGAACAAATGACCATAACAGAAGCATATTTAAGGGGTTTTCTCTGAGATATAGTTGCTTACGACTGCGGGATAACGATTTTTTTCATAAAATGTAAAAAATCAAAAAATGTTTGCATCCTTTTCGCGTGCGCAAATTCAATGCACACTAAACGCATGCTTTACTAACGCGTTTGGTTTATCACGCACCGCATAGCGCCGTAATATATACGCGGGAAATTATGCAGACGCAGATGTGCCATCAAAGTAATCAAATTTTATTTAAAAATGCCAGTGTTGGCCGTTTTTCTTGAAAACTAACCTGGTGACCATATTTTTTTATTTCAGTATTTTGAAGAGCGCAAAAAGTGCTTTAACATATGTAAAAATTAAAAAAATAAATGGAGGATTTACTGTTTTACAAGCACAAAATGATCGACATTTTGGAGTTTTCCCTATACTTTGTATGGTTAATCGGGTGATTTTTTGGGAAAATATGTACTTTTTGAAATGCCTGTATCTAAAAAACGAGCACGGTGACCTATATTTTTTATTTTAGAATCGTTATCAGCACAAATAAATCTACCAAATACTAAATTTTCAAGAAAATAAATGGAGTATTTGTATCTTAGAGAAAACCCCTTAAGTCAAATTGTTTGAAGGGAATTAATATCTACCAAAAACTAACTCAATAAGCTATAAAAAATCAACAAGTTATGAGTGACAGGGGTTGCTGTATTTTAACACTTAATAGTATTGCTTTAAGTGTAGGACATTTTAAGGAGCTATCATATAAGACAAAAAAATGTGTCAAATTTTGAAGTATTTGAAACTTTTGTCTATAATATCCATTTTGTGTGTTTTCCATCCTGATCAAAAACCACAGGGTTTGGGTTGGAGTTAATACTGCCCTGCCATGACAAAGAAGAATAACCAAAATATTTACTATTTTGAGGGGAGCTCTAACATATGGAAGTGACGTACGAGTGCCACCAAGCAACACTGTGGAAGTAGGGGTCTTTCGGTGACAAATGTGGTCAAAAAATGGTGTCTTTCAGTGATAAAGTGCAAAAAATGAGGGTCTTTGGGCGACATTCACCAAAAAGTAGGGTCTTTCCGGGTTAAAATGGCAACAAATTTGTGAAAATTTTTGCCAAATTGTTGATGTTTTTTGCAAAAATTACATCATTACATATTTGAGTGACAAAGGTTGTTTAAGTGACAAGGAAGTATAAAAAAATAGAGGGTCATTGAGTGACAGTTGGTAAAAATAGGGGCCAAAAAAGCAGGGTCTTTTGGTGGCACATGGTGCGTATACCTCAGTTGAGTAACCCCCCCCCCAG
>JXSR01S008725.1:36623-50089 GCA_000969725.1 Ophiothrix spiculata
GCTTAGAAAATGTTGTAACAGATGAAATGATAAAATCAAAATTGATATCATCTGCAAAGTCCCCCCTTTTGGGGTGAGCCATCACAAATGAGCAGGTAAGGAATTCTTTTTTCATAAAGGCAGTATCTACTATATTGAACAAATATGTACATACAACATTTTAGCATGATAGTTGATTAAAGTGAAATTGCATGCCATTATTGTTTCAAATAAATTTCGGACATGAAATGACAATCTGAACGCAGTCATAGTATAACCAAAATGTAATGAACACATTGCATCAGGAAGGACGCAACGCCATTTCCAATCAGTGATCCACAGTACTGGGACATCGTACGCACCTGGAAAGCATTGTATATTTGCGTAAACTGCACACGCAAATATGCTACGCAAGGCTCTGAATTTTCATGTCCGACATTTATTTGAAACAACAATAATAGGATGTATCTGCTGTGCTTTATAAATGCACATACTGTGGTTTTTTTATCTGTGGGGCAGTATTCATGATTCATACAGTGACACTGTAATGGAGAAATAAACACACCCTCCTCCACTTCTCCATCTTTATACTCTGGGACAATAAAGGAATTTTTATGATACAAAGGAATATGATTTTGTTCAAGTCTATAGGCCCTGTCCCTTTTATCCGTTTGTGGCGCGGTTGCGGTGCGTTTTGCACTGTAAGGGTACTGGTAGTGGTATAATTTAAAGCACACGATTGAATGGAGATGAATGGTATCAGGTTGGAAGCTGAGATTCAATTATGTCCGTCCGTTTTTAATGTGGTTTCATTTCAGCATCTTCTCTAATTGAAAAGTTTCCGCATGACCAAAACGCATTCAAAACGGATGAATCACTCCAGGGACCTATTCAGGTAAACGCATGAGTTTCCGGATAGCCACACCGCAAACGGACAGGATAAAAAGAATCACTCTCCCTAAAAAACATTTTTATTGATTCAAAACACATCGCATGTGGAACGCATGCGGAATCGCATTGAAAACGGACGGCCAAAACTGAATCCCAGCTTAAACCCGATCCATATGCTTTAAATTATACAATTACCAGTACCCTTACAGTGCAAAACACATCGCAACCGAACAGCAAACGGATAAAAGGAATCTGACCTTAACAGGTTTTACAATTACTGTGGTATTTGGTCTTCATGATTATATACATAAAAAAATGGGATATGGTTATCATATACATTGTGATACGCAATAAATAATATTTGTCCTGACCATTTGCAGTAACATTGATGTATTGTCTTAAATCAAAGGTCCAAGATTCTTGGCTTGGAAATTAAACACTGTTATAAGTAGATCTTCAGAAATATTGACAACATACTTACAGAAAACAAGTAATCAAATTGCAATACCTTCTACAATGGAACCTCATTAACACAAAATCTGTTAACACAAAAACCCTGATAACACAAAATGTTTTTGGGGTCCCAAGTATTGATTTCATATGTGAAATCAGTATGATAACACAAAAATCCTGATAACCCAAACTTTTTAGCTCCAGTAATTTTGTGTTAACGAGGTTCCACTGTAATTTAAATCTTATTTAAGGCAGAATGTAACCCAAGTTCCTAACTTTATACAAATTATTTTTCGACACGCTTCACAGACTTGTTATCGGTGTACATCTTGAGAGTAACAAATCGAGCTGAAGCATTGGACAAAAAATTAAAGTGGTGTGGCCCTTGAAAAAGTGGTACGGACTCTGGTCCTTTATCTATCAAAAATAGGGGACCAACTAACCTTCAAAAGATAGTGCTCTCTAAAAACAAACTTGTAGTTCTATTTTGTGTAAACTAATGCTAGGACTATAATAAAATGCATTAATTTTTTTGTTTTATTATTCATTTTTTTGATTGAAAAGTGATGGGGCCAGAGCCATACTAGCCTACACAATTCCAGAATAAGTGTTTTTGAAATAAGCAGAAAAGGAATAATAATAACTTCCAACAGTTCACAAATATCAAAAAAAACACCTTTTTTGTTGCTAATTTATAACATTAACTAAATAAATATTTTAAGAAAGATCAAATTAAATTAAACCAAATTTTCATCTTTCTATCTTTTAACCTTTCAGTCCTGAATTTCCATATAGGAGTATATAACCCATACTGAATTAATATGCACTCAATAATAATTGGAACGCCAGAGCATTCTCTCGTAAGCTCCTTTGGAAAGGCTCAAGCGTTCTATTTGATTAAAAAGGTTGAATATATTTACTGTCATTTAGTAAATACCTAGATTTGGATTGCTACAAAAATAAAATATAATTGTGAACAATCTTTTCATCATTTTGCAATGTCAAAATCAGCAATGCTAACGACTCTCTCATAGTTTGGCGTCTTGGTACAATGCCATCAACTTTCAAAATTTCGATCTCAATAACTGGAGAACAAAATTCTGAATAAACGTTTAATTACCCGTCATTTTGATCATAATGGCACTTCAAAAGTTCAGATAAATTCAACTAGATGATTGAACTCATCATCGGGCTGATGAGATTGGCAGAAGCACTAGGCTCAAACAAATTGTCCGACCAACCCTAATTTTCTTGTCAAATAAAAATGTTAGGATCAGAAAAAGCAAAATGAAACAAAATTGGGTGTATTCGGGTATGTCCCGAAGTTCCATCGTAACTTGTCGCAATTGCAGCATGTCCAAACCTTTTGGGTCTGTTTTGTTTTGGCACACTTTTTTGTGTGTATATATGCGTGCTAGTTAAATCAATGTGCACTAAAATGAGGCATTTTTGATAGGAAGTCCGCGATCACTTCTCTATATCTATGGTAAAACCACATAATCATGCAGAGGCAGTCAAAATTGCAAGTCTGAATTTCAAATCTAACATATAAACAGCCAGACAAATTTGGCTCATGAAATATGCATCAAAAGTTACCAAACTTGGTTAATTCTGAAAACACCCTTTACGACATGTATGGTCGATATATTCAGTAAATACATGCCCTATTTTAATATTACATGGTTCATACAACTTATAAGAGATGAAATCTAAAAACTTTTCTGTGACAAACTAAGGAAACTTCATGACCTCTAATTGTATGGATTAACATTCATGTCGGGTTGATACACGAACAATCACTTAATTCTTCCAATTTTAACGCTGGCTAGATGCATTTTGGTTCAAATATATTTCTCTTTTTAAAAATGACTTCTGACATATTTACAATTTTCCATAACTTTTCCAGGCCCGGAGATCCATTTTTTAAATTCCAAATCTTTTCCAGGTTTTTCATAAGAGCTCGAACCCTGACATTACCGAAATATTTGAGGAACTACTACATTAAACTTGACATGATTCCAGTTCGAAATGGTTGTACAATAATTCAGCAGAGTACCATCTCAATACAATTCAAAATGGTAAATATTTCACAGTACCAGAAATGATGATTTAAGATAGTAATCTCCATAGATGCTCAGTGTAGATTAAGCTTTGTGTATATTCATGTACCACTAGCATCACACCATTTCCATACTTAAAGGTGTAGGTTCCGATCACATTCTCATCCCCCAGGGCTAAACCGGAAGTAGTATATTTTTTGATGTCAAATGAAAGCCCATATTTTTCTGATTATAATCCAAAATTTCACCTCAAAATTCTTTACAGTTTCGGAGATATAGCACAAAATGTAAAAATAATTGGTATACCTATTTTCTATTTCTTTTGTATTTACATAACAGCCTCATCCCCAGGGTTGCATACTTTCTTTTGCCTCTCAGGAGAAAAGAAGACACAAGCTTTCATTAAAACCTTGCACAATGCATTCCAGAGGTCAAGGTCAATCAGTTAAAAGTAAATTATACACATCCTTAAATAGGAACCTACACCTTTAATACTGTAATAGAGGTATATTTTGCGCTACATTTTCACGCTCATCGCACTCAATTTGTCCAGCATGAAAATTAATATACTGTGAAAAATTGTTTGTATATACCACACATGTCGAAAAATTCATGAGCACGAAAATTAAAACGCACAAAACGATTGCAAATTTGATGTGCGCATTACTGTGTGCGAAAATATTCATGTTTACAAACTTATATGCCTTTGGAGATGCACTAATTACTCAAAACTCTGCTGTTGTATTCACCATTTACTGAACATTTTGTACCTCTTCTTCTTCCAATAAAGTGGTGCCTTCAAGTAGATGCCATAAGACACAAGTTCAACACTGTCACAAACTTTCCTTACTCAATGTTGTCGTTTCTCAAGATCTGATCGTCTCAATCATCTCCATTTGTTCACGCAAATACAAGAAAGTCGTATCTGCAATGGCTACCATATGTCACATTCATTTAACACCTTGACACTATAACTAAACATAACTCTCAAAATTTGTCTCTCATGTCAGTGGCCCTTGAATGGTTCCCCAGGTGACATAGTCATCTAAAGAACCATTTCAAGAGCCACTGACCCAACCTATAGGCCAAACAATAATTCATTTGACAGGGTAAATTAAAATCCAGACTGCAGGGCCAATTATTTGTAAATACAACCCCTACTATGAATTGTTGTTTATATTGTCCAATAAATTATTGTTTTGCCTATAGGACAGCATACAGTGCGTGATGCAAATTTATGACAAACGGCAGCTCTTGTACTTACGACTTTGTACTTTGCATTCACGTGACGAATCATGGCGTTATAAATTTAACTCCACGACTCCCTTAGCAACCATTTTTGGTTATGTAACATTGGTCAATCCTGCCATACAGTGCATTTCATGAAGTGGCTACCGTGCATGATGCTAAACTATTAATGGGGTTATGTACTTAGTTTTTTCCAGGTGAGTTCATTTGAAGCAGAATGTGTTTTTTTAGAATTGGACCCAATTACCGCCACCACCGTCAGATTTGCCTGCTGACCTGAAAATAAAATATGAACAGTTTTAAGAGCTTCTGAAGGAATAAGAATAGATTAGAAGAGGTTTAAAACTTTGCAACAACACTTACTTTTTGATCCGAATGATTTCAGTGATACCACCGTCATCAGCGGTCTAGTTCTGTGTTCCGACTGATCCACTTCTGTGATTCGCCGTTGGTGGCGTCCTTGATCTTGAAGGTGTTTCCAGAAGTGAATTATAAATATTGGAAAGTTCACACCCCCCGTCTCTGTTAAGAGTTGGGCTGGTCTCTTTCTTGATCACTTTCAAAACCTCTTATAATTTGTCCGCTATTTATGAACATTGTCAGAAAACTGGTCACGAACCGGACCTTGATAATGTTTCAGTATTATGCAGAGAGGATAAACTATTACATCGAAAAATAAGGGAGGCTATTTGCAACAAGAAAGAGACCAGCCCCACTGTTAACAGAGACGGGGGGCGTGAACTATCCAATATTTATTATTCACTTCTGGAAACACCTTCAAGATCAAGGACGCCACCAACGGCGAATCACAGAAGTGGATCAGTTGAAACACAGAACTAGACGGCTGATGACGATTGGTATCACTGAAATTATTCGGATCAAAAAGTAAGTATTGTTGCAAAGTTTTAAACCTCTTCTAATGATTTCTACCAACACGTATAAGAACATTCATTCGCAATAAGAATAGAGTTAGACATATTTTTTACATTTGGTTTGTATTTAAAGGTGCATTGGACAATATTTTCAAATTTTATTTGCAGATGATTTGCACAAGATATGTTAAATAATAACAGTTAGGCCTGAATTTTGTGAAAATTTTATATAGAACCCTTATAAAAGTCGAAAACTAGAATTTTGTTCAGCAAATGTACCTTAGGTATGAGGCTATTTTTAAAACAAGTTTTTAGATGCTATATGCTAAGAAAGAGACAAAATTCTGCAGGTAAAACAATCTTTTCGCATCATAAATTGCAGATTAATCAAAAGAAATTTTGATTTTTGCAATAGATATCCAGATAATATCTGGCAGATATAGATAGACATTTTTAAATTTCGCCAATAGAAACAGTAATTATCGTTGTCGACAAAGATAATTATTAATAAAAGAATATCTTAAGCTTTAGATATTTTGGGGTCGAATTTGACTATGAAACCTTGTAAGTAGCCATTATTACTGGTAGTAGCTACCAAAATCTCGAAATGTTTGGAAAAAAAGTTTGGGATGATGTTGTTGGGGATGATGATGTCTGAACTTGTCCATTACCCCTTTAAAGGGACTAGCCTAGATTCCACCTAGAATTAAATATTTATAGTAAAATCCAAAAAAGTGCAAAAAATTACACACAAATGGCTCAAATTGAGAGAGAATTAATTTGCAATATATCATTCTTTGATGGTGGTGTGTTTCCTAAATCCTAACTTTTGTACCTCAGATGGATTTACCAGATAAAAAATCAAACAAAGCTCCTAGATAATTTAAAACACATCAAAAATAATTTGTTTGGTAATCACAAGTATAGAAACAAGTTTTTTTTATCAGTTTTCAAACTAGAAACACTGTTTTCACACCACTTTTTTCTCCGTCGACAAAAATTAAAGTAGGTAAAGAATTGCTATTTTCTCCAATGTTCCTCAAAATCATGGAAAACCACTTGTAGGTTATATTATTATAGACATGTTCTATCGATTCAAGTAAAAAAAATATGCAGGTCAAAATTAGTGGGAAGAATCTAGGCCCGTCCCTTTAAACACTCTACAGAGATATCCATCACAAATGGACAACTATGCATCCATTCGTCCGTGTATTTTATCACACGAGGGCTGCTTCAGATGCTCGAATGTGATGAAAATACACAGCCATATCAGATGCAGTGTTGTTGATTTGTGATGAACAACTTTATACCATTGAATAGATTCATCAGGATTGGTAGAATAAATGGTTAGACTAATCCAAAATTTCCACTTACGTGTACGTTTCGGCAAACACTGTTGCCTTTGTCAACACATCATAGGATGGGGGAAAGCTAAGATCATTGGCAAGGAACAGAATAGATACAAACGCTGGATCAAGGAAGCTATCGAGATAAGGAAGAAACAGGGCCACCACCAAGAACAGGGATGAGGGACAATATTTTCTAAATCACATTTATGATAAGATTTTGCTGAAAACACCGGAAGTATAACAAACTGGCAACACCAACATCGTTTCCAGGAAACTTCAACCAGCGTCAGTCTCATCAAAGTGTTGACATAGGCAACAGTGTTTGCCGAAACATACACATTAGTAGAAATTTTGAATTAGTCTAAATGAATCATTTAACCAACTTTATACCATTTTTGAAAGAAAATTTTGCTAAATTGAAGTGAAGTTTTACTTAGCTTGCCTGGATGGAATATTTTTATGAGCCTGTTGAAAAAGAAACTTACGATGCACTAGTGAAATCGCCCCAGTCTGTTTGCTGAGCTGGCTGTGTTGATTGCGTTGATCCAAATCCCCCAAGTAAATCAGCTGCAGGCTGCTGCTGCTGTTGTTGTGGTGGTTGTGGAGCACTAAAACCCCCTGTGAGTATATCAAAGACAATAGGAAAATGATCATGGTAGCCATGTCCACCGTCGTCTGATGAAAGTAATCAGCCAGTGTTGCCAAAAAAAAATCAGTCAAAGTAGCGGTAGATCAAAGGCCACAAAAGATTGTAGTACTCCGGAGTAATAACAATAATAACTGCGCACCATTTTTTCGAGGTCATTGTTTAAAATCAGAGGTGTTTTTTTGGGCCGAGGTACTTTTCTGAGGGAGCATAGCTCCCGAAGAAAGGTACCGAGGTGCAAAACAAACACTGACGATTTTAAACAATGACTGAATTAAAAGATGGTGCAAAGTTATTATTGTCATTAATAACCGCTCTTTCGACATTTTAATGTCTTTTATGTGTAATTTTATGAAGAAATTCTTTATTAAACTTATTTCTTACTTCAAGGTCTAATTATCCCTACAATAATTTTAATCAGTCCAGGCATGACAATCATCGCGCAATATAATAAACGCTCGTATGTGTAGTGCATACGCGCGCTTGATTGGCATTTTATAAGAAAAACGCATTCAGCGCTAATGACATCACAATACCTGGGTCATGATAAGAAGTCATTGTTACCTGATAATGAATGTGCAGTTGTTTGTGTAAAAGTAGAAATAATCTTAAGAGATTTGATCGCGCTATTACGCAGGTTATTAATGACGGATAATCTTTTCAACCATCGACTTTCAGGTGATTAGCGGTGACATTATCCTAAAATAAATCCATTGTTACACTTGAATGATCAATTAAGGCGGATCAACATTTTTTTACATTTTAATCAATCAATCATTCAATCAAGCAATCAATCAAGCAATTTATTTCAATATCATAAAAATTTTTAACATAACAAAAATGAATACAAACTGTTATTGAGCAGATAACAAAAGGCTACCAAAGGCCTGAATGGGTTATCCCCCATAAAACACTGCGTAGGGCCTATGTTTCACATCAATAAATGCAAGCACAATTACTTCATGTAATATCATCTCTTTTTAAAACAGTCGGTGACCACAACTGGCCAACCAAAAATAAAAAATTAGCAATATCTGAAATATCAGCATTTTGGGGTATAGGAAAAAAAGTTTCATCACTAAAAGTCCATTGGTTTGGGAACACTTATTAATATTTGCTCTTTTTTACGTGTTGCTCAGCGCTTCTCGGGAAGAAAATGCGTTAATAACAAGTGCGCGAATTGCGTTTTGCGTATAAGGCGCAAATCTTATGCTTAGATGCCAAGCGTGTATTTTGTTAAAATCATCCCACTACTGACAAACAACCGATTCTGTAACGATGCTATGTGTTGGTGAAAACTAACACTGCGATCGTCTTTAACCCTAACCCTCCTCAGTCCAACAAAATCCAACAAGCAAAAATCAAGAAATTTGCTTAAGTCCAAATACATCATAGATGGGGGACACGGATGGGCACGAAATTGCTGCCATGGCAGGCCATACTCGGTTGGTTGCCATAGCTTGACATTGGATCGGGATGCGAGAGGTGGGGGGATCGAATCCCCCCCACCTCACATATTCAGATTTAGATTGTTTGTAAGCATTTGGGAGTTTAAAAGGTAATGAAGGTCTATGCGTAGTAGACATGCTACCATAACCCTAACCCGGCTCAGTCCAACATAATTCAACAAGCAAAAATCAAGAAATTTGCTTAAGTTCAAATACATCATAGATGGGGGACACAGATGGGCACAAAAGTGCTGCCATGGCAGAACATACTTGGTGACTTGCCATAGGTGGACATTGGATCGGGACGCCAGAGGTTGGGGTCAGAATCCCAGGGGAAACGGGATGTATGACATATTCAGACTTACCAATTGTCCCAAAAAATGGTTACATGTAGAAAAATGATCGTTTGCAAAAAGTATAACAGTTTGAGAATTCAAACTTAGCATAACCTATGATACATATCTCCGCCAGATATTTGCAAACTTTTAATCACAGCATTACTATTTTTTGAGTTATCAACAAAGGTAGATACCTATGTCAGAAACGTATTTTTTCAAAATTCAACAAAATTGGAAGCATGTTTATTAGATGTAATTTTAACCCTCGTTTAACCCCATGTGAACTTGGAAATTGACAAACCCAAACTTAGATTGTTGTATACCATAGTTACGATAGTATAGGGTAGGGTTTCTTCTTTCCATTGATACCAAAATCATGAAAATTCGACATGCTGTTACTTAATTATGACGTCATAAATTACTACAGGTCTGAGCATTATGTCAAAATCTGATTTTGGGCAAAAATGGCCACCTATTTAAAATTTTGCTATTTCTGTTATTTCTAAATGTTGATCGGACTTTTACTACTAAATAAAGAAAATTATAATTTACACATGTCCTGTAAGTTTAAGATTATTTTTTTTCAAAATTTACACAAGTTTGCAGTTTAAACAGTTAAAGAATTAATGTTAACCATGAAAATTTTATTGTGCTTTATGCGTATTCATCAACTTTCGCGCCACATCTGATTGCCAGGTTCAATATAAACAACTCATTCTGGAATGCATGGAATGTAGGTATCCCAAATTTGCATAATAGATATACTGAAAGAAAGTTCAATTATTTTCCACTTAAAATTGTACCTAAGTTGGTTTAATATAAAGTCTGATCATGATCATTAAGAAAATAATGCACATTAAAATATCATAAAACGTGTATGCTTATTATTTTGTTGAATTTTGAACAAATGCGTTTCTGACATAGGAATCTACCTTTGTTGATAACTCAAAAACTAATAATACTGTGATATCAAAATTTTACGAATATGTAGAAGAGGGTTGTAATATAATTTGTGCAAAGTTGTGTTTCTCTAACTACTATAGTTTTAGCACACTGTCATTTTTCTACATGTAACCATTTTTTGGGACACCTGGTAGATAGTTTTTAAGCATTTGTGAGATAGGGTTAATTACTCACCAAATAAATCTACATTACTGGACTGTTGTTGTTGTGGCTGACTAGGAGCTGCTTGGAATCCGCCGAATTGACTATTGGATTGCTGAGTGGCTGCTGTATCATGGCTTTGGCTTGGTGGTGCTATTGTGGGGGCCGCCTTGCCTCCTGGAGGGGGTGGTAATAAACCTGGCATACCGCCTGACCCCCCAGAACTCCTTGGTTTTGACCTTTCACCTGTTTTACTCTGTAAAAAGAAAGTCATTTAAGGATAATTTAGAGAAACATATACACTGTTTCATTTTTTTTAACTCCTTGGTTTTGACCTTTCACCTTTTTTACCCTGTAAAAAGAAAGTCATTTAAGGATAATTTAGAGAATAATGTTCTAAGATAAATACCCCATTCTGATCCTGCCAAGAAGATGAGCATTTGTACATCAAAAAAGGGTATGTTTAGGGGTAGATTAAAAAAAAGAGAATGTTTTATCTATCTATAGATTTTATACATGATCCTTCAGTACATTTAGGATTGTCAAAATCCTTGTTTAGGCGACAAAAAAAAAAAAAAACAACCGACCCTAAATTTGCGATTTTGAAGAATTTTTTTTAATCAAAAAAAAATCAAAAATCATGTAAAATCGGCCGCTTTTTGCCAAATTTTGTCAATTTTGGTTAAATTTTTCTAGAAAAATTTCAGTTTTTATCCCAATTTTGGAAGATCTTGGGGTTATTCTGGCCAAAAAAATATTTTAGAAAAAAACAAAACGCCCAACCGACTTAAAAGGTCAGCCTGCCCGTAAAACAAGGTTGTTGTTTTTTTCGTCACCTTAGGGGTAGATTAAAAAAGAGAGAATGGTGTTTTTTCTATCTATAGATTTTATACATGATCCTCCTTATAAATGTACACTTAGGATCGTCAAAGTCCTTGTTTAGCTGGCTACTATCAAAATTGTGATGCTGGGTGTGATGCACAAATGAGGAGGGAGGAATATTTTGGTTAAGAATAAATTTGGACACGGGACAGAATTAACTGTTGGGTCGCATACAAGTTGCACAAGTTCAAGCCTCTTAATCACCAGGCACTGAGAGTCGATTCTAAGTCAATGAGCTGCATATGTGTAAAGTCCTTGATCAAGATAATGGGGCTCTCCACATGGCCAGAACATCAAATCCAGATGCATCTAGATCAATGTACATTGATCTAGACGCATCTAGATCAATGTACATTTTCCCAAGTGCAGATTGATTTTGTTTTAGAGCCACGTATTGACACGTGGGTGTGAGTATGAGTGGGAAAATGCAACTACAAGGATTCTTGAAGTCCTGTTTAATTTAGATCCATAGATGTGATAAGTACAGATTGATTTGTCCATGTGGAGATCCCCACTTAATTACCTTCATTACCTCCTTTCAACCCAGATGTCTTAATGGGCAGTTGGTCATCACCTTTAGGCGCTGGAACCAATAAGGCCACAACTTTGTGCGGCGGCCGCAACCTGGCCACAGCCTTGGCGACTGCAGTCTTGATTATGCACCTCTAAATAATTTCAAAACATGTAATGAATATTTTACAATAACCTTCAGGTGCAAAATCAAGCCTACGGTCGTCATCTTGGAATATTAAGGCTGTGGCCAGGTTGAAGCTGGCAGCACAAAGTTGTGGCCTAATTGTGCTCCGACACCTTACCCTTTCTTAGACTATTAATCATCATGTGAGTGAAAGAAAGTCGAATCTGCAATAGCTGCTATTTGTCATAAATTGGAATTCCACACTGTATGATGTCCAGTCTTGGGTCAGTGGCTCTTGAAATGGTTCTTCAGGTGTCACCTGAAGAACCATTTCAAGAGCCACTGACATATGGGAGTAAAATTTCAGTGATTTTTCACATTCTGGTGATAAGGTGTTTAATATATATAACATAAGGCAGCCATTGCAGATACGACTTTCTTGCACTCACATGACAAAATTTTATCTTTACTTACACCAATATTTAATGTGATTGTTTGGCCTTCTTTGAATCCCAGGTCAAGCTTTGGTCCTGTATCTACTATGCCAGCTTTGGTTTCTGCTTCTAATTTTTCAGATTGCTTAACCCATCTGAAAAAGTCAAATACAAAATCAAATTTAACACATAATATATATGTAAATTATTAAAATGGTATGTATGTTTTATTTGCGGATAACTTAAAGGCATTATTTAGCCATGATCATCAAAGTGAATGTCAATTTTCCTCAACACCTACCGATTTTACTGCATTTTTAGAAAGTACTTATAACTTCTAACAAATATCCATAACCATTTTTGTTGAACTTGAACATTTATAGTAAAATAGACAATTATTTATGCTTTGAATTTCTCATTCTCCGGAGAATGAAAAAATCAGTGATAGTGTTTCTAGAAATAAATTACCAAATTCTTATTATTTGGACTTCTTTGTATATTGTAGTGACGGGATCATGTTATTAAGTATATTTAACCTTCCTAAAAGAATAATGTTCACTTTTAAATCAACAGCAGTACATTTAGAATCTCAAACTTTAGGAAAAATAGAAACACTGCTGACAGAACCCTAAGAAATGAATTTGGCTGAAAATAGTATTTTTAGAGCAGGTAATATGATTTTGTTTGTCTGTATGAATTTTGTTAAGGTCTTTCTTTGATTTAATAAGTTTTCACAAGTTTTCATACCCAAGTGGATCATGGCTAATGCCTTAAACTATTAACAAATATAGCCTGATTTACTTTGATATAAGTTTGATGATAAAATCTAATGAATAAGTGAAGTGGTATATTTCGCGCTACATTTATTGCATATTATATTCAAATTTTCCAAACAGAATTCCAAATAAAAAACTCACTTGTTTTCCACATGGTTTCGACAGTCCTTTCAAGTAAGTTTACTATTCGGAATTGTGTTAGGAAAATTTAAATACGTTTCATGGACATTCCTGATGAATCTCTTCCCCGGGGGGTACTCAAGTTTGGTTTTGGTAGGGGTGTGCCGCTGGGAAATTTGAAGTACCACCCATGTATATACCAATTTTCAAGAAAAAGGGACCCATCCAT
>JXSR01S008726.1:76337-88966 GCA_000969725.1 Ophiothrix spiculata
GGGGGGATAAGAGGGGCTTTCAGTATTTTGCGGGGGGCTTGAAGCCTAAAAACATAAAAAAATCAGCTTATCTTGCATGATTTTTAACAAAGTGCGGTGGGGGGGGAGGGCTTCAGCACCCAAAGCCCCCCTCCTGGACACGCTAATGCAAATGGGCCAAGTGAACATATAAAAAAAGGACAAATATCATGCAATTGTCAGTTACAGGCAGACGATCTCATAAAAAAGACTAGACTTTAGTCCCGGGACTTTAGTTCAAACTGAATAAAACTGTAATAAATGAACTTTGTGTATAACAAAAACCCTATATTTGTTTTTTGTTTTGGAAACCCCTTGCATCAATTTCTGAGCTTCTGCGTCAATTTTGCAACATACGGGCTTAACGTGAACACTGACTAACAATATCTGTCCTATCAACAAAAGATGCAATGATAACATGTACCCTCGTGGTAATAATACACTTTGTCCACTCCGGGAGCTAAGAATATGGTGTACAGATCATATTTACAGTGTAGCCCCCCCCCCCAAAAAAAAAGGGAGAAATATGGTATCAAAGTGAAAAGTGAAAAGAACAGAAATTGTGGGTTTAATACAAATCAGGAGGATCAGACAAAAGCCTGAGAATCCAAAGTGCTGCTTTTGATTCGAGTTGTCCTCATCAGCCACATCAATGCAATCATCTGGTTCTGAAGGATAGCTATCTGTAAATATTAATACCATCAATTTGTTGCGGATGATGTTTAATGGAAGTGACCCCTCCCCCTGAATAATTCCATGTGTTCACTAACCTGTTTGTTATTGTTTTCTATTGGCCCCTTGTTTTGTCCAAGAATCTATCACATTTTATTAGTGTCTAGGTAGGGGCAGTTTATAAGCTTAATCCACGACAGCACTGATATAGGTTTTGAATTGTTACACTTGTAAATTGCAAGTGCAGACATATGCATTTTGCTGAAGATAAGTCGAATTAAGGTGTTTGGTCCATGAGAGATCCGCCAGAAGAATTTTAGTAAAAATCGGCATGAATGATATTTTATCGATGTAGAACCGATTTTTAAAATTAAAAATTGGGGGTCACCGGACTCGTTTTTGCATGAGAGTCGGTTTAAAAACAGCATTTTTTGGAGGTTTTGGGGGATAAATTAGTACAGAGGTCTATGGGAAATGTGGCAAAATGTGAAATTATTTAGTGTTGATTCAAAAAATCTGCCCGAGCATTTTTGTTAATTTTTTCACAAAAGTTGCACACAAGTATGTTCTTTCAAATAAAAAAATAAAAATTGGGGGTCACCAACTTAGTTTTCGAAGAATAATATTGAAATATGGCCATTTTAGCTTCAAAACACTACTCAGAGTATATGCGCATGCGTATTGCGGCACTTACAAACTCGGAAACTAGCGCGTACTGGTACGCGTGGACGGCACGTGGACCAAACACCTTAAGCTGGTTTCAGAGTGTCTGTCATGGTGGTCCTACGACCTTCGCAAGAGACCTATGCATATAGTCCATAATTCCTAAATCTGAACATATGTTTATAGTTATACATAAAAAAAAAAGCTTTTTATGATTGAAAAAGGTGAGTTTACACTGACAAATTGGGGGTAACGACAAGTAACGTAGACCTGCATATTGCAGTTTTGAATTTAACACCCGTCATCGTTAGTTTAAGTCAGTTAATGCTCACACACACTGCTAGCCACGCACACTATCGTTACTATCAGTCGTTTTCAGTTATAACTTTTTAGTTGCAAATACGTTAACCTCCGTCGAAACAAGTCGTCACAGTGTAAACGCCCCATTAGGGGTGCAAATGCACTCTACGCACCCCTGGACTATAGTGGCCAAAAGGAGCGTTACTATTTTAATCCATTTCTGACTTGTAGAAACCTGGATAAAGGCTTTAAGTTCCCTGAGAAGGGTATTTTTATTCCAAATGTACATAGTTGATTTCGAAAGTGAGCAGCTTGCGAACAATTTTATGTGATATGTACTAGTGGCCCCCTGGGAAGTGTGTTTACATGCATGAATGATGTCTAGTGGCCGAGGGAATCGTTATTTTGCCGCGCCCAGAATGTGTTCATGAAATTAGTAAAACAATTCTTTAAAATCATGTTTTGTATGGATGGTTCACAGGATACTAATAATGTTCTTTATTTCACCAAAATGTTTTCATGATTAATGTTTGTAGTCAATGGTTCACCTTGTTTATTTGTTAGAAACATACCCCTAGAAACGAAAAGTGAATGACTCGATGTGAATTCAACAGAGTTAACTGATGTATGGAATTATGCAAGGGGAGACACTCAGAAAGTTTTTGTCATGAATTTTGATACAGACCCTTTTCTAGATTTTGAAGTATGATGCACCTGGATTAGATACTTCGCAACACCCTAATTTTGGAGTCAAACATGAAGGTGGACCCAACAGCTTAACATGACTTCTGAACCACAGAACAAAGAGTAAAGTTTCTTGCCCAAGGAAACAAGGAGACATGTCCGACCACGGGGTTGGAACCAACAACCACTAAAATTTAAGAGTCCTGTGATGAACAGCTCGACCATACACCACTTATGAATACTTATGAGATTAAAACAATTTCAAATGAAGTTCCACTATTGGGATGCTTTTGATGTTTAAAAGATGAAACTTGTCTCTCTTTTTAGCTGCATTGTTTCTTTGAATTAAAGCAATCAATCATTATTGCATAAAGTGAACTAATGATCAATATAACCCCATAAAGTCACTGGTGACCCCACACAGACTGGTATAAATCCTAATCAATTGCGTCATTGTGGCTCTCAGACCGTAGTGATTTATTGATGAACGTTTTATGATTGATGTAGCCATCAGATTTATTGATAACCTGTTCATGCCTTCCTTTTTAGCCCTGTGAGTACCACATGTTGAAGCAACTGTGATTGGTTCATTGCTTAAAATTTTCATTTGAGCAGCCAATCATGATAAGGCTTTATAAGCAGATATGCAAAGATGATATTGGTTGGTTTTCTTTCAAAAGTTATGATTTGTCTATACATTGATAGATGATTCCAGTCTTCTTAGTTCTAATGAGCAAGCAGTTAATAGAAGGTTAATTTTATTAATTATTTATCCAGTATAGATTTCCATTTATGATTAAATATGTTGAAAATTGATCAAGGAAATATTGCATCAATATTAGCCTTTCAAATTAGCTAAATTATGAAAATTGGTTAAATTGAGCATTACAAGTTGCTTACTGTAATAATGAAGTGAACAATATTCGTTATTGATATGAAATCAGTACATGCAGACTAATATTGGAGTCTTTTTGAAACCATTTCAAACTCTGAATTGTAATGTATTGTTTGGTGAGATATTGGAATAATTCAAAGGAATTTTAACATCTATAAACGCTGGAACTTATAATCACTGAAGTTCAATTTTGTTCAAGAGACAAACCAAGTAGTAAAAAGTGGCTCCAAATGTGAGTATGCTGGATATGTTTTGAGAACTATTTGCTTTAACTATCCTGAACCTCTTCAAGACTGATTAAAAGATTTTTTCTCATTTTCAAATAAAAGTTTTTTCCCCAATGTGTTGAACTTTTTGAGGTGGGCTGTACATGCTGAACAATCCCCCATTTCATAGGGCATGCATACCAGAGTTGTGTTGCATCCTAGTGACCCTGTTTACATAGTGTTATATTTGATATTGGCCTGTCTTTATTTACACTAAGCCCTTAATACCTAGCCCCCAATTTGACTAAAGTACACAATATTGACCTTTAGTTCTTTGATAAAAGTGATCAAATACTGTTTTATTGCAAGGCTGGTCAAATTGAGTCATTTGTTGGGGGAAGAATACGGATCTGTTATAACAAAAACATTTTCGTCCAGTGTAACAACAAAGAGGGTGTGAGTCGTTTGCTCGCTGAAATCGGAGACTTTATCAAAAAACTTTGACGCTGGTTTTGTGGAATTCTACCCAAACTGCAGGTGACAGAGGTTTAATGGATAAAATGGAGGAGAGAAGGGAGCTGCTATTTATATGTATGTAATTCTTTGTTACTGTAACTAGACTGGTTAGTGGATACTATGGGTGAATTTGAATGACAGTGATTGAGGATTGAATTAGCTAGATTGGATGGCAGGTTTTGGCTCTGGGGGAGAAAAGTAGACCGGGTCATTGGATGCTCGGCCATATGACTGGCTTTTATAGATGGCTTATTTTAGAGGAGTATTGATTTGGGAACACAAAATCATTTATTTAGACACCAGTCATATAAAGTTATTACTATTGATCCTTCTTTTTTTTGCTAATTTGATGGGAGTAAAACTATCAGATTGGTTTTACATCAAAGCACTGCATTGGTGATGGAAGCGTTGAGTAATGAAATATTCTCAAGTAGACACTTTTAAAGTGCCCATTCATTGGTTGGTGAGTAAATTTATCAAACTATATTTAACCATTTTGTATTAAGAGTTACTTGTGTTTTGATCAGTTTTGTTGCGATAGGGATTTGATTTATCATTAATTAGCATTACAATCGAGTGATGTTTGAGTTACGGTTCGGCCATTAGGCAGACTGAGCAGACTGAAGCAGACAGTAGACTTGAGCAGACTGGCTTGCTTGAGACATTCGGCAGACTGGCACTGCTTTCAGCAGACGGGCAAATTATTTGATTTGTTTATTATGATCTGATCATACGATTGACATTGTTGACATTTTAATTTAAAAATACAGAAATCCTTTCAAAAATACAGACATCATCTGCCCCAGTCTGCCTAATGGCCGAACCGTTTGAGTTACAGGGCAATAGTCAAAAAATTATTTTGCTTTTCATTGTCTTAAAATTTGTATTCACTTGGTTCATTTGCATGAATGGGACTTCTCAATACCACCACTACCAAGATTTTACAATGTGTTACAAAAGTGAGAAACTTTCTATCCTTCAAGCTTCCAGCCCACCCTTTTAGGATATGATAGTGTATCAAACACAAAAAAATATGAGGAAAAGTGGAGCAGGTCAAATTGAGCTCTGCACAACACAGGGGGAATTAGGAGATTTACCATGTTCCGGCTTCTTGGGATAAATTGTCATCCTTCAAATTTCCAGTTACTCCTCCTGACAACACCAATAAACAATAAAATTTCCTCAGAAATTTGCAAGCCAAAAATCACGAGTTTTCACCTTGATTCGAACCCGGGACTTCCGCTTCCTGATCTTATTATCACTATGTCAGGCTACTGAGCAGGCGCATAGCAGCGATTTTGTGAGCATAACTCACTCGGGTCTATGACGTATTCGAACTTAATGGAATTTCTCATCTTTGTGGAATCGGATAAGATTCTGTGGGGTTGGGGTTAGGAACAACATACTTTAGAGACATAAGCCCTGTGAGGAGGAGAATGTCGCAAAGTGCAGATAAATGTCACCCCTCCCAACATACAATCAGTATCATGTCTGATAGTGCATCTTTAAGAATAATTAAAACAAGGAGAAGGGAGCCCTGTGTGAGATGGAAAACTGGGGCGGTTCAAAATGATGTGCATGCAGCACTGAGGGAATAAATGCCCCCCAAGTGCTATTTTACCACTGTTTGGGTTACTAAAAAAAAGAAAAAAACTATTTTACATACTTTCAGTCCCCCTATACACTTCACAGATTTGATAGTGCATCTTTAAAAAAAACACAAGGAGAAGTGAGCCCTGTGAGATGGAAAATTGGGGCAGGTCAACTGGATCTGCATGTAGCACAGGGGGAATAGATACCATGCTAAGTGAGCGGCTACTTTGGAGGAAAATGAAAGAAAAAACACCTTTTATACTTTTATTTCCCATCCCCTCCTCTTTGGATATGATAGTGCATCTTTAAAAACAACAGACACAAGGAGACGTGAGCCCTGTGATGAGATAAAGTGGGGCAGGTCAAATAGATTGGTGAGCAGCACAGGGGGAATAAATGCCACCCAAGGGAGATTGTACCATGTGTCATTATAATAAAACCATTGATAGTGATTAGCTGACAACAGGTCACAGAATGACCCACAATCTAGGCTGGGGTAAACACAGGCCTGTAGGTAAATTGAAACCGATTGTCAAGGAAAAAAAGCCGATAAGATTGAAGAAAAGAGAAGAGTCAAAAGAGAGAGAAGAAACTGGGGCGGGTTGAACGTGTGTGTGTGTGCGACAGACTCCAAATCGACAGGGGCTAATGCCCTTTGCACAAGTAGAATTTCAATTATAAAGCGCTAATCCAGTCCATTCATAATATTTTTACAAGTTAACATGGAGAGCAGATTGTGTGAATGGCTGTGACTGTTTTCTTAAATTTGCTGGGTTTTGTTGGCGGAGTATCTTTGTACTTTTCTGGGTGCGTTTTTGCGCATATCGTTGGTACCATGCGAGGAGTGATGAATATATTAGTTTAGGATATTTTACTAAGTATTTAATAATGACTGATTAGTAAAGCCGTATTGCATGATATTTGTAAATGTAACTGTAAAATATAGTTTACACTATTGCCTGCCATGAATAACCATGTTGTATTTTACTTGAACATGGATATGAACCCTAAGACCTTGGTACTATCTCTAATAATTGAATAAAATCAAGAAAATAGTCCTAGTTGATATTATCAGAGACAGAGGATATAGTGTAAGCACCACATTGCTGCCTGGTAGTACCCCTCCTGTGGCTTCGTATTGTTTGAGTTTGGATCGGAATGCAAGAGATCCTGGTTTCAAATCCTACAGTTGAACAAGGTAAAATAGACAATTGTTAGGCCTATAGGTATTTCCAAGGAGTTTTGAATGATCCAAGGTTAGTGTTAAAAGTGTGTACTTACACACATGATGCTTCAAATGCTTCTAAGGTAAAAAGACTCTGGCTATAAAATACTGCTGATATCGAAGGGTCACTTTCTTTCAAGAAACTATATGTCACTTTTTCATGTTTTTGCAAAGAACAACTTGGGACAAGAGAGTCACTTTTCAGGTTTTGTTTTCATTTTTATACTAACATTGATGTGCTCATGGTACTTTAGTGAATGACCCACTTCTAGAGATTTTCTAATACATCCTTTGATAGCATCATGTATCATTATAGCATCATGTAGCCAATTTAACTCTTGAACCCTTCTCATTGGCTGAATCATAAGCTGATTAGTTTGAACTCACAAGTTGTAACATTGCAAAGTAAAATGTTCTTTGCAGATGCATTCAGCACCAAATCTGATCATTATATAACACCAGGCCTGGTCCAATGTCATTGGCAGGACCGAATGACTCCTTGTCATATAGCATATTTAAATGAGTGAAGTCGTTTTGTGGTCGAATGACCTCCAACAAGAAGTGATAGTTTTTATGGAACAGTCGAGAACAACAAGAATATTTTATTGGAGGGCATGGTGGGTGCGTTCTGATCTGAGGTCCTTCCTGTTACATAACTATTGGCAAAACATAATATGTGCCAAGGTTTTTGAAGATTTTATTTGAGGGGAAGGGTGTTGCGTTCAAAATCAGCCTGATTTATGAGTATGTGTTATTGATGGTTAACTGAGTGTGATGAATCTTCAATATTCGGGAATGGGGAGGGTACCCCAGCCCTCCAATCTATTCTTGTGCTTTATTCAAAGTTACAATAATTACAGGTGACTTCAACTAAAGAGGTGCATGGTTAAAAATCATAACTCAAGAATCAATATTCTATATTTGTGAGTATGTTGTAGTAAACACAAACTAAAAGTAGGCCAGTTGATCTACTGTACCTGTCGGAATTTACCTCCTAATTCCTGACGGGAGCTGATGTCAGGCTTGGAGTTTCAAAACACAAATCAAATACCCAAATAGGGAAGGGGATCCAGGGAAAACAGTTATTTTGTAGTCAAACTCGTGCAGTCATGGCAGGGTGTAAAAGTAGGCCGGGTGAATCTTGACAAAAGACGCAGGCAAACTTCTAGTGAGAGAGAAAGGAGACTATCATCTTTTAGCTCAAGCCTGGAATAAAGTAGGTAGTATTCAATGGAAGTAGTGACCCTAGGGTCTTAACGTGGGGCACCACCAACAAAGAAAACAAAATAGGAATGGTAGACAAGGGTACTTGTGGTTTGGAAGTAAGCTTAAAGTGCTTTTCCCCTCACAATGCACTTTTATAACCCAATCAAAACAGGGTTCAAATTCTCTGATATTGAGATATGAATTTTTGTTGATTTTATTGTCTTTCCTTATATGAAAGAATGTTTTTGTAAGTAATAACATGCCAAGTCTTTGTTGAGTCTTGAAATTGAGGAGTATATTGTTTGGTTAAGATTGTCTTTAAGAATAATGGATTTTATGTAAAGAAAACTTTTTAAAGATTTACAAGTTTTTTGTAGAGCTTTAGAAAATGGAGAACGGAGTATAAGTAGGGCGGGTGAAGGGAGAACACAGTAGGGCTGAGAGAGATTGTAGGATGCAAGGTGACCCTTTGCTTTGAAAATATGACACTCCTAGGGGTCGCATTCTAACCCACTTACGAGCAGTGACGAGGGGAACTGGCGCAAAGTGTAAAATTAATTTCATATTTTTGCAGAACTTGGTAAGAAGTGGAAATGAGATTGTAGGTTTAAGCTTACTCTTGATGTCAGCTCGTGTCAATTGGCAGTAAACGGATCTATGTGGCAATTATAGGGAGTCGTTAATAGTTGCTTAAGATGATGTCTACAGTTATTGTAAGGATTTACTTAATCAGCTGCCGATGTAAAGCAGTGACGATCGAGTGACCGTGATTTTTTAATCAGAAACTAAAACCGGGAAAGGAACCTAGCTTTTGTTATATTGCATACAGACTTATTGCGTAATTATTAGCAGTTATCTCATGATGATTTTCGGATTTATTTGTATCAAATGAATGGTGTGGAATTGGCATGTTTGTTCTTGTAAGTAACTTGCAACCTCTTTTGTTTTAATTTGAGTTGGGCAAACTTTGATAAATTTGATTTGGGATTACTGAATGATGTAGATTTAGGAATGGTGGGCAGTTATGTCTCCTTTGATTTTTATTGCATGCAGTATTAAACATCTTGTTTCAATGGGAGCAGCTATCTTGTGCTGCAATCAGACGAGCTGTTAATTATTGTGAGACATTACATCAAAATATGCAGCTTTCTTGTTTTCAAAAAATAACTTCAAAATTCTTGAGAACTATGAAGAAAATGATATGAAATTCCAACTAATTTTTGGCATCATCCTTCCAAACCACAAGGTCAGTTTTAACAATGTATCGTATCTGAGCTCAGATTTTGTCTGCTGTAAGGCTGAAAATTTTGGTTGTATGTTTGATTCAACAGCTCACAATTATGCTGATCTATCTACATGTTTAAGGACACACATCACTAAATAAAGGCTTTTGGCCCGCACAGAGCAATGCAGGAGGATGTGTTTGGTTGCCCTCTCTAAAGTAAAAGCTTCAAAAATGGCAGGAACTCGGTTTTTGATTAGATTTCTTTTGAATCATGTTCTGTGGTTCAAATGTAGTCAGGCTGGTTAAAGATTACTATAATTTTGCTGTTTTTGTAAAATTTGAGAGCAGATTTTCAGTGTCTAGAGAAATTTTGTAGCGAGTTAGAGAAAATGAAATTTTGAGCATATCCTATGTTCGAGGCGACCTAGCAAAAAAATTCAAGGTTACCCTATATATTTTTTTCACTTAATGGGCTCTTCTAGATCATAATCTCAAAATAAATCCAAGAGTTGAAGCAACCAGTCGCTTTATGGCCACGATATCTGCCATGATCTGGACGCTGTTTTGCATAGGAATGAATAGGCAATCTATTTTGTGGTGTGTGTTCTTATTATGCTCCTATAACATTAATATCCACAATAGTTGGCTCAATGTTGAGTACTGCAATCATTACAGCTATACTCCAGCATTTTATGCCAATCATTTAGGAAGCATGCATGTTAAAACTTGAGTGTTTTGCACTAAGTCATTTTCTTGGCTGTATTAGACATGTTTTCAACACAATAAAATAATAGAAAATAATAATAATAATAATAATAATAATACACTGCATTTAAAAATATGCTATTCACCGTAGTACCAGAGCACTGGCCATAATTGTTATTACCGCTGTACAAGGAAATCGTCAGAACCATTTCGCCTTACACTAGGCCATTTGCAGCCACGTCCATTGACACAGACCTACCAGGTCAAGATTAGGTTATGATATTCCCCCTAAACATGCTAAACAGCTCCCCAATGTCACCTGTGTCATTGAGGAAAGTGTGATAAAGTGATATATTTTGCCCAAAACCAGAAAATAGATCCAATTCAGACACAATTAAAGACACGGACATAGACATATCTTTCAGTCAAACATGAGTTGAATGGCTTCAAAAATATATTTTTTGAATTTTAAAATATGACTTGAATATTTGCATCTTGCAAAGGGACGTGATATTTGAACATGTCATGCATGATTATTTCTGTTGTTCCTAGCTAATAATTTGTCTTTTCTGTTTGTTTTTTCCATGACTTGATGTCCTGTCCTACATACCTACAGGTAAGTCCTTTAATCTGGGTTGAAGTCATTTACTTTAAACAGCGGTCACACTGTAGCAATAATGAATAATGATATCAGTTAAAGCCTAAAGGTGCATTGGACAAAATATCACAATTTTACCTGCAGGTGATTTACACTTGGTATGTTCCATAATAACAATCACCTGCCAAATATTGGTAAAATTTTGATCAAAATCTTCAAAAAAGTAAAAAACTGGAGTTTCATTTTGCATGTTAATATTGGGTATGAGGCTATTCTCTGAAATTTGTATTGATGCTATATGTCTGGAAAGAGCAGGGTTTTAAGTATTATTTGGAAAACATTTTACCTCATAGATAGATAAATCAGAAGAAATTTCGTATTTGCATTGGATCTGCTAATAAAGCCAATTATAAGATTCTAGATCAACTCTAGAGGACAGTATTTATCGTTGTCATCAACGATAATTAATAATGAAAGAAAATCTAAATTTTTTGATGTAAAGGAATTTAATTTGACACCAAAACTTTGTATTCTTTCATTACCAATAACACTTTGAATGATACAAAAATCTCAAAATGTTTTGAAAAAACTTGGGGATGATGTTGTACTGTCCAATAGCCCTTTAAAATGACCACATCACCCTAAAATGTAATCAACGGAGGAAGCACACTGAAATAATAAACTGGCTAATTATTTGTTTCTGTATTGATTTATCATTATAGCTTTTGTGTCACCGCTGGATTAGATTAAAGCATGTACTATAAACTGTTAAAATGAAGCACCCCTTGTCACCCATGACTTTTGATTTTGTTAGCTATATTGGGTTTGTTTTTGGTAGATATTGACACTCCAAGGATTTGGCTTTTATATTGTTTAATTAAATTTGGGATCCCAAATTTATTTCTTTTCTGTATTAAAGCAAGCATGTGCTCTTTATCCATTTTTTTAGACAAAATACAATTGAAAACGCTTTTAGATAGTCACAATCCTTCATTTTATCCTGTTTTTACTCAAAGCACGCATGTGTTCTTTATCCATTTTCTGGCGGCAAAACAAGTTTTTGACAAAAATACAATTAAAAATGCTTTTAGATATTCACAATCCTTCATTTTATCCTGTTTTTACTCAAAATCATTTCTGATCAACTGATATTTAAAACAGGATTTATTCATTTGTGAATGAAACTTCAAAAATATTGGATTCAATCATGAGTTATCTACTTTGAGTTGTCGTTGATGGTGATAGTCTTTTTGTTGAAGTAGAGTGCTTTTATCTTACAGCTTCATTTAGCCTGCTGTCGGATACAGTAGCACATCTAAGATCTATGGCCAAGTTAAAAGGAAATTGTGTTGCATCTTTCAGACCGAGAATCACATTTTCTGCAAGTTGATATTTTTAGGTATTCAAACACATTACAGAGTTGTTCACTACAAATCGACAATGATGTATCTATCCATGTATCCGCATATTTTTATCGAGTGAGGGTGGCTTTAGCTGCCCACGAGCATGAGAAAAATACGCGCACGCATCGCACGCAGAGTTGTTGATTTGTAATGAACAACTCTGTAGCGTGTTTGAATACCTTTCAACAATGAAAGTCCTCCTGCAAACTTGTGTATCGAGAATAATGCATATATTTTCAATTTAACAGAAATTTATTTTCATAAAATTTTTAACAGAATTATATGAAACACAACATTACATGTTTGTTGCTTTGCCATTGTCAATAGTTCCCAACACGATTTCAGTGCGGCGACACACTTAACGCTATGCTGTGCATAATGTGCCAATTTGGATACCAACGGTACGCTTCTCTAAGGCTGCGATCACATAGAACTATTATACTATTCTGGTATACGGCGCACGATTTCACCTGGGCACGCGTATATATGCAATCGAACAAGTGAATTTGATGCTACCGGGTCACATAAGAGGGCACTATTCGAAAAAACGTAGAGCTCGCCGTGCCTGTATTAAGTATAGCCATCGAATAGCGTATAGCGAATACCGTATACCATATACTTCTATATGATCGCAGCCTAGGAGATACAAGGTATAGGGAGGAAACATTTTGGTATAGGCCCCTATTTTGTTACTTGAAAAGATTTTAACAATATGCAATA
>JXSR01S008727.1:10882-28967 GCA_000969725.1 Ophiothrix spiculata
TTTCATTCAGTTGATTCTCATTCCTTCAACATGTTGCGATGGGGGGGGGTGGGGGTCACAAAATAATGGGTTTTGTTGGTAGGGGGTCATTAAATGTTCAGCTCTCGGATAGGGGGGGTCATGAAAAAAATTGCTGAGTCTCTCCGCTTTTTTGGGACCCACCCCCTTCCGAAGAAAATGCCAGCCCCCTTATGATTCTGGTCCTACTTGTATTGACCAGCCAAAACAACACGGATGTGAACTTGGGGACTGTTTATCGCCGCACCGTCATTACTAGCTCGGACTACGTCATTACTATACGCCCAATTTTGCATTTCGTAAGTATCAACTTAAAACTTCTTTGAATAGCTAGCCTACTGAGTGACATTGAGCAACATACGTTGGGAAATCCCATTACGTATGTGTATGTACTGCACTGGGGAATTCCCTTTTACCATCGTTTACTAGAAGTAGTCTTTTGCACATCTAAATATACTTGAAAATGAACCCGTCGATTTGTGTTTGTGGAATCTGTGTGAGAGATTGTCAAAGTAGATGACCCGGAAGCTGATTAAACCGTTAGCTATGTGCAGTACCCAGTACGGATAATTTTCGATTTTCTACAAGGATTTTCTTAAAAACAGATTGCAAAATCCATGTTTCGATCAGATGCCGACTGAGACTGAGTGAGCTGTGCTGTAAAGCTTCAGTACCGTAGCACTAGTACATGTACGTCTTGATTTTTGGCAGGGCCAAATATAGGCAAGCCAAATAAGTCATAGACTAGTCCCAAAACGCGACATTATCTATTGTACCCATGTTTAATAGTTACTGCAGTTACTGGTAAATACATCACCAATGGTGGCGCACTTCGGACCCAGATTTGAGCAAAATATCCCCCCTCATTATGTAAAACTATATATTAATCTTCTCAATCTAGTATTTTCTTGGATCCATTTAGGTTTTGACTGAAAGCCTTATTTTTCATGAAATTTGACTTCATCACCCTCTTCATGCACAGTTGGTTCTATTGTTATACATGTATAGGCAATAAAATTGATGTATCTCTGCAACCACAAGTCTCAAAGAGCTCATTTATGGCTTGTTATATTTCTTTCAATTAGCTCTTTAAAATGAAATATATTTCATAATCATCAAAAAAACTTTTAATTTTTTGTTTACCTAGCTACCATGTACGTTAAGGGAAGGTGACGTAGGCACTAGTCATAGACATACTTGTAGGTCTAATGATTGGCAGATAAGTTCAAGTTTTAAATAGTCTTAGTATCTTTTAGTAAAGCGAAACTGATGCTCAAAAGCTCCTGGCTGACACCGATGTACGCAACTTGAAAAATAAAATTGAAAAAAAAAAAACGGGTAGGCAAAATGGTGGCCATTGCGTCGTTGCGGTGAAGGTTCATGATAGCCAATAAACGCCGAAGTACACATGATCATGTGTGTCTGGGGTTCAAACACACATAATCATAGGCAATAATTTTATGTGAAATGTACAGGAATAGATAAAATTAAGAATTTGCACTCCCCGGTCGCACTCATCTTGAAAAATCAGTCCAAATATGTTCAATATACATACATACATACACAGAGTTTTTATACCGCGCCATTTCTATTAGATCACGGCGCAAGATGACAAAAAAATAAAAAGGAAGATATGAACAACGCAAAAAACTCAATGGTTATAAAGGAATGTTTTCAGAGACCTTTTAAAAGCAGGCAGTGACACCGATGATCTGACAGAAACTGGAAGATTGTTCCATAGTTTTGGTCCAGCCGAGGAAAAACATTTATCTGCAGCAGATTTAAGTGATTTAGAGCTAACCTTTGGCACTGTTAAGAGCGATGTATCACAGGCTGATCTTAATCCTACACGAGCTGATCTATATCGGGTTAAAGAATCAGCTAAGTAATCTGGACCAAGTCCGTTTAGGCATTTAAAAATATACAACATGATCTTGAATTGAATGCGTTTTTGAACTGGAAGCCAGTGAACCTGATCCAAATACTGAGATGCATGGTCATGTTTAGATGCCTTGAAAATGAGTTTAACACCCCAATTCTGAAGTCGTTGCAGTCTTCTGATGATATTAGAGTTTGAGCCAAGTAACAAAGCATTGCCGTAGTCCAGTCTTGATAGCACTAAGGATCTAACTATATGGTTGCAGGCATCAAAGTCCAAAAATCGGCGAATGCGAGTTATGTTACGTAGATGGAATGTTATGCTGCGAGACAGAGAAGTTACTTGCGGAGCCATACACATGGTATCATCAAAGATGACTCCAAGATTTCTGACAGACTCAGAGGGATGAATAATTTCATTACCAAGTCTAAGTTGAATTGGAGGCATTTGACGCTTAAAATGAGGTGAGGTTGCTACTAAGAATTCCGTTTTATCATTGTTGAGTTTAAGCATGTTGCGAGTCATCCATGATTGTATTTCATTGACACAGGCAGTTATAAGATTGAGAGCAGATTGAATTGACGTTGAGTCAGATGGAACAAAACTGGTATAGATCTGTATGTCATCGGCATACATATGATACGATAGATGAAAACGTTTGATGATCCTGCCGATGGGGATGGTATAAATGGTGAATGCCCTGGGACCAATAATGGACCCTTGTGGAAGTCCATAAGGCATGTCATGAATATCAGAGAATTTGCCATTAATCAAGATCTTGGTGGTTCTGTTGGTAAAATATGAACGAAACCAGTTCAATGCATTTCCAGTGACACCCAACTCGGAAGCCATACGTGTTAAGAGGACGTCGTGATTCACGGTGTCGAACGCCGCACTTAAGTCAAGTAATACTAGGAAAACTCCTTTCTGATTGTGAATGTGTCCAACAATATCGTTTTTAACCTTTAACAACGCAGTTTCCGTGCTATGGGCACGCAAATAAGCAGATTGCAAGCTTTCTCCAAGATGGTATTTGAACATATGATTATTTACAACCTGAATGGCTTGTTTCTCTATCAATTTGGAAAGAAACTTGATGTTTGCCACTGGTCGATAGTTTTTGAGTTCATTTGGATTTAACGACTGCTTCTTGATAAGAGGTTGTATCACTGCCTGTTTTAAGGTCTTTGGAAATATTCCAGTAGAGAAAGATGTATTTATGATTTTTGTTATGACTGGCGTGAAGATATGAACATGATCTTTGAGTAACCACGTAGGTATAGGATCTAAGATACAACTTTTACTTGCACAACCTTTGATTAGTTTTTCAACATCATCAGTCAAAACATATTCAAAATCATAAATATCCAAAGAAGCGGTTTCAACAGAAGCAGGTTGTTTGCCAAAGTTATTATATATTCTGGCAACCTTATCTTGAAAGAAGTGGGCGAACTCATTGCTCAATTCATGTGGAGACTCATGGGCAGGTAAGATATTATGAACATTATTAAGTAAACCATTTACAATTTTGTATACAGATTTAGTATTTAGTAATATGGCTTATCAATCATTGTTATGATATCGCTAAGGGAACCACTACCGCTCATACCATGATATAAAAATAAAACACGAAGAAGCTATTGTCTTATGTTTTAATACCAGCCATAAACACTTCATGGTGGCAGCGGTGGGATACTCCCACTCCTGACACCATATTTACATCATGTTATAAATGACCACTCAAGAGACTTGAGTGATAACCGCCATTGTAGCAACTTCTTTCACCCAACAGAGGGTGCTTAATATCTTAAACTCTCAACAATACCGCCCAAAATATGAAAAATAAAAATATGTGGAAAACTTTTTTTTTCAAATATCTTTGAGGATTTGCCTGTGGTAAAAAATCAAGGAAATCAGCAATTTAAAAAATCATACTTTTTGATGATCATTTTTATATACAATAAAAACTCATACAAATGTGAATGGGAATTTTTTTCTGGGAAATCTTCATATTCTTTCTTACTTGCCACTCACTAACTAATAATATTGATTAATGGAATTTCCCATTTATGGCAGCACATCCTAATAATATTGATAATGGGATTTCCGATATGGCAGCACATCCTAATATTATCACTCATAATATTTGAAGTATTCATGAGGGACAGATGTGTGAATTAAACCAGGACGTTGAGGCTATGTGGAAGTATACTCTGATTGTGGAAATAATTGCACTGATATCATTACAGGTCAAAGGTATACAAACTCATTCACGAAAATATTGTTTGATGCTTTGCCCTTTTAAATCACTGTGGTTGTATATTATTATTTTTCATTTTTATTCAGATAGACTGTTAACTAGTAAGTGAAATTCACACACATTCTAGTTAAACATGTATTGACTAATGGTGAATATAAAGAGTTAATCATCTTTATAGAGTTAATAATCTTCAAAGGTAAACTTAGAAAGCATTTTAGGAAATTGTCCCTTGATCTTGAACAGTGGTTGCCTTTACACTTTTAAATCCACCGGACAGAAGGACCAGTAAGTCTCAAAATCCACAGGTCCTTCACTAAATTTACAGGTTCTTCAGAAGGACTTTCAATTCCAAAATCAGTGACAGACCGAAGTTCATTGCTGAACTGGTCGGTCCTTCCGAAATTCTGTCGGTTTGTCCTTTTATTTTTATTTTTTTTAATGAGGTTTATTTTTTGTTGTTGCTTGTTTACATCTGTATCTGTATCTGTTGTGTCGGCAGGGTAGATATCCATCTACATTTCACCAACTTCTTTTCGCGCGTAACAATAAGGTATGGTTTTGGTTTTCTCGTGGAAGCAAGACGAATGTTTGAATAAATTAGACAAAATAAGCTAGAGTAGCTGACGGAAAGCCTCCAGCGAAGGTGCAGACACTGCGGCATCTGTAAGACCATTCCATTCGGCGACTGTTCGTCTGAAGAATGACGCTTTGTGTACATTCAGTCTTGAATATGTCCTCTGAAATTTGAGCATGTTGCTGCTCCTAGTTCTCTGGTCACTTGCGGGCGTCAAATAGTCTGTGTAGTCTACTCCGACAAGACCTCTGGTAATCTTGTAGAGCATTGTCAGTCTGATTTTCTTTCTTCTTTCTTCCAATGTTTCCCATCCCAGTGTAGTCATCATGTCTGTCACACTACTGTATCTTCTGTAGTCACTACAGCAGAATCTTGCGGCTCTTCGATGAACCATTTCCAGCCTTTGTTTCTGGACGGTGGAGAAAGGGTCCCAGACCTCAGCTGCATATTCGAGGACTGGTAGAATGAGCATGTTATATGTACATGTTCTCACTTCTTTTGAACAAAACCATAGGTTTCTTCTCAAAAATCCAAGTGTTCTGTTGGCTTTCTTGATAACCTTGTTGATATGAACACTCCAGGTCATCTTGTTGTCAATTTCGACACCGAGGTATGGATGCGAATCAACTTGTTGAAGCTCTTCTCCACAAAACATGAAGGTCTTGGTTGGTGGGTCTTTCTTATATGATAATCGCATTGTCGAGCACTTTGATGGGTTAAAGGACATTTTCCACTTCCCCTGCCAGTCTTCAAGCTTGTTAAGATCTTCTTGCAGAATATTCACATGCTTTTCATCAGTGCCAGAGGTGTAAACAAGGCAATCATCTGCAAAAAGTCTGGTCTTGCTGTCTAGTTGGTTTGGAAGATCATTTATATATAGCAGGAAAAGTAGAGGGCCTAGTACTGTGCCCTGTGGGACTCCAGACAGAACTTCTCTTGGTGTTGATATCTCGCCGTCACAGATGACTTGTTGTGTACGGTGAGTAAGGAAGCCTCTTATCCAGTCATGTATGTTACCTCTGATCCCATAGTAGTTTAACTTTGACAACAATCTCTCATGGGGGACTTTATCAAAGGCCTTGCTGAAATCTAGGATGGCAAGGTGTGTAGTATTTCCTTCTTCCAGATTGGTAGTAAAGTCGTGAGCTGTCTGGATAAGTTGTGTAACAGTAGATCTCTTTGCTCTAAATCCATGCTGACTGTCAACCAAGATATTTAGTTTCTCAAGATGCTTCATTGTGTGAGAATGTATGATATGTTCAAGAATTTTGCAGATGATACTAGTAAGGGACACTGGTCTGTAGTTTTCTGGTTTACTCTTGTCACCTTTCTTGAAAATCCCAGTCACATTTGCAGTCTGCCATTGGTGTGGTAATTCTCCATGATCGATCGAAGATTGAAAAAGATCTGTTAGGAGTGGGGAGAGTTCTTCTGCAACAATCTTTAAAAACCATGGTGGTATTTGGTCGGGGCCTGGTGCTTTACTGGGTTGTAGTTTCTGGAGTTGTTTGAGTACTCCATCGGGTTGGATGATGAGTCTTGGAATCTCTTCAAAGTGGCTGTCACCAAGTGTTGGTCGTTGAGTGCTTCCGCTTTTTCTTTTGCTTCACTGATTATTTTGCCATTCACTTTCAAAGCAGAGATGCCAACTTCCTCGCTCTTTGTTTTCTTTATAAATGACCAGAAGGCTTTGGGATTGTCTTTGATGTTAGCAGTTAAGTTTTCGGAGATATAGCAGTTAAGTTTTCGGAGACATGTAGGCCACATCACTGTTCTTGTTGTGCGAGGGTGTGTGCGGTGTTTATTATATTGTCTGAAACAGAGACTGGTGATAATACCGTGCACACAAAAATGTTCAACCAATCTTGGCCAACTCAAATTTCCCAATAATTAATAACTATTCTTCTAACAAATTATTAACAAAAAACAGTGTAAATGATTATAGTTTCCACGGACAGTACCTCCAGACATTGGCGAAGTCAAAATTTTTCAATTGGAAAGTAATTCAGTTTCACTAATTTCACCTCTTCACGGCACCTTCTGGCTGCCCTCTCGTGTTCGGTCTGGGTTTTTTTGCACTGGCCTTTTGATATTTTAATCGGCAATGTCCTAAGCTAAATGTTGAAATAATACTTTACATGATTGGCCAAATATTTTCCACGGACTGAAGAGAAATGTATAACATCATCCAATCGTTCAATATAGTCATGTTATGCACTATAACACGACAGTGAGTCATTGTGCACTGACCCGGAAAGCAATAACAACACAGTGCATAGTCTGCCTGTGACTGATTTAATGGGAATAATGGGTCTTAACTTTTTGATATGTTTGAAGAATTTTTTAGTTTTGCCAAAATCATGTAAAATCAGCCGTTTTTTTGCCAAAATTTAAAAATAATGATTAAATTTTTAAATAAAATTTCTTTGTAATTTTTTTTTTTTTTTTGGATTTCTGGGTTAATTAGGTAGAAAACATTTTTTTGGGGAAAAAATCACCCTACTTGAGAGGTCCGCCCGCCTGTAAAACAGGATTTTTTTTGTGTGACGCCTTATAGGAATTTGCAGAATCATAAATTCTGATGAATAGTTCAATGACTTGGGATATTCTTTTGTTTTGTGTACATTGTACATCAAAAGTATTGGGAATTTCCATTATTACTAAATTGAAGAGTCATTCACAAAATATTTCTCTAGTCTTTGCACAAGTCTTTTTTCCATGGTATGTACTGTGGTAAATTATTATGTACTATAATACAGAGTCAATGAAGAGCCTTATATTTTAAATCTTTGTAACAGTGATATCATTTATAATAAATTAAAATCATGGCAAATTCATATACAAAATTCAAAGTGGAAACCATAGATAACAATACATCATAGCTAGACATCAATTTTATATATGAAATAAACGATCAACAAGTCCTAAATCCTAAACTTGTAATACGTATCAAACATATCTTAAAAGACATTAAAGATGGCTGTACATATATATTACAATGCCCAAACCATTCTTGCAAATGAGCTTGCCTTTTTTGAGAAAAGTGAGGAAGAGTGTCATCTTCTAATTATTGTGGGATCCCAGCAGTGATTACAACACAATAGTCTATGGTGATATTTGAAATGCTTTTAAAAAGCTCGTAACTTGAAAACGAACGGTCCGAATCAAGTCAAATTTTCTGCATACATTTATCTTGTACTCTTTTTTTTTTCATTTAGCTAGAAATAAGGGAAGGGTTTAATCACATCAGAATAATGAATTGCACCTTTAATTAGTTGCATTCAAATTAGTCACAGTCCCCGTACTAATGTGAATATTTGTGCTACTTCAAGGTTATAAGTGTTGATATTTGTTTTACATGTCACCTTATCAAGTCACTTACCCACTACATTGATATTTTACTTGATTACAGTGCATGCTGAACAATTGTGTGCCCTTGGAGTTTCATTTGAAACAAACACAGAACAGTGTTGCAATGGTGAAGTAATTACAAGAAATCGTGGAGTGAAGGTTATATGTTGTAAGTACTGATGTAGTTTATAATATACAAATACAACAGGGTTTACACGAAAGTATTGAAAATGACTGATCCCGAGGTGTTGGATGCGTGCAACTACTTTCTGACTAGCCGAAATAAACCATGTTGTATTTGTTTTACTATACCACGTAAATATCTCAACGAATTTGATGTAGACACAACTTCTGCTTCTGCTTAGATACTTCGCAACACTCCAATTGGAGTCAAACGCGAAGCTCTCCGGTCCTAGAGAGAAATTATATACTTTTGAAGGTATAGTCAACATGACCATGATGACCGGGAAAGTTTTCCCTACTCTCCTCGAATAGCAGATAGATCAGCAGTTTTAAGTGATCAAACTGTCGATCTATCAATTAAAGGTGTGTGTTCCGATCACTTTCACTCAAAAAAATAAAATTGGCGATTTTGATACCACATGAATGCGCATATTTCTCTCATAACCCCTGTAAACTGTCGAGCCCATATTATGTTTTATTGAAGAAATATAGGTAAAAAGTGCTGAATTACTTGAATATTTTGTTAACAAAAGTAAATATCCTATACGTTTATATTGGTCGCGCTCAGACACATTTTTGCTTGTACCATTAATTTGGCTCAAGGTATGCAAATGAAACTTAATTTACAATTGCTTTATATAGGTCATGACCCTGCATTCAAATATGAAAAAAGTGTATGTTGAATTTTTCACCAGATCGGAATACCTACCTTTAAATGCAGCTATTTTGTTCTGCTCTTCTACTTCTGGATTCACAATATTGTGTTTTCAGAATATAGAATGACTTTAAATCCTTCTTTTTTAGGAAAATACAAAATATTAATTCAAACTCAAATATTGATCAGAAAATGCGATCATTTTCGGCTCAGAAGGGTATATCTTGCCAATATTTCAGTTCACTAGACCCCCAAAATCAGTTTCAAAGGTCTATTTTTTACAGAAAATCCGTACACCTGGCCCCAATTTTGGTGCTTCACGACTGACATACATATCACTTTCAAAGTTGAGTGCCAATGCAAATTCAAAATGTCAGTACTAAAGAAAATCATGTTGTTCATTACAAAATATTCATTTTTTTTCTTTTTTTATTCAAGGTGGTGATAAGTTCCATAGAGTGGAGCATGATGAGGAGTGCTGTAATGGTTTGCACCTATACAGCAAAGAATCACAAGTATGCTGTCATGGCAGAGTTTATGACAAAGGTATGTACTTCAATATAGTACGTAAGCAAAGTTTAAAGGTGTAGATTAATCCGATCACATTCTCATCCCCCTGGGCTCAACCGGAAGTAGTATATTTTTGATGCCATATGAAAGCCCATATATTTTTCTTATTCTGAATCCAAAATTTCACCTCCAAATTCTTTGTAGTTTCAAAGATACCGGTATAGCATAAAATGTAAAATTAATTGGTATCCTGAGACATGTTTTTTCTATTTCTTTTTTATTTACATAACAGCCGTATCCCCAGGGTTGCATACATTCTTTTGCCTCTCAAGAGAAAACAAAAAGCAAGCGGAGGTTCAAATTTCCCAAACTGCATTTCAGAGGTCAAGGTCAATCAGTAAAAAAGTAAATTATACACATGTTATCATTGGAATCTACACCTTTATAGTCGCGTGAAGAAAACCTTTTCACTTTTCCGAGTCTTGTGCGCCAAGGTTAAAGTTCAAACGCAACTCACGCGATACTCGTGAGCTTGCGTGATTTGACAGTTCTGTTGCTGCGTGACTTGAAGATCGATTTGATTGGTTTGTTGTTCACGCATGATCATGATGATGTGTTTTGATCCCGCCCAGAATGAAAAGGTTTGTTTCAGATTACTATAATCAGCGCCATTATTGCAAAATTGGAACAACCATACAAACAAACATTCCCTCTCCCCACATTCAATGAAGATAAAGGGCTTTGCCCAAGGACACAATACATTGACAAAACGAGGCTCCAACTCAAAATCAATGGATTATGCAACAGTCTCCTCAAAGTGATCAGGGTTAAAACATTCTTATTTTCTCTATGACTTTGTGATCCTATGAGAATCTTTATAGCATAGTGCATTTTGTCAATACATGTGGAATATGCAAAGTCAAAATGCACATTATGATGGTAATACCCAAAATTTCTTTTCTGTAGGTAGAATTATTCAAAATATTCACTTGTAAATAGGCCTGTACAATTGTGCTCAAACTTTATTGGAGTCTCCTTGGTTTTAAAGCCTATTCCTCCTAGTCGCACCCTAAATCACTGACTCAATATAGGCCACTGATCAATATTGTTAGTGACTATGCAACGAGACTGTTCAAACCGAACCAAAGACCGCTGGCCTCTCTTGTCAGTAAACCAAATCAGTCGAGCCCAATTGTAGTGCTAGTATTTGATATGACCTTCAGTATACATTTATTATGTTACTTAATTGAAGATATGCATAGCAGCAAAACAACTTTTTAAAACAAACACAACTTTCAAAGATTAACATGTAGTAATATGTATTTTTATCATATTTATTTCAACCCTTCTTGAAAATTAAGCAAATAAATTTGAAATGTTCTTGTCTATTCATTTCCAGGAACAGGTGAATGTTGTGGTACACCCGCCCGGGGATACACATGGGTAGACTATTCAACTCATGTGTGCTGCGATGATACACCAAGAATAGGTACCGGGGAATGCTGCGGTACCGCCAATGTTATCGACCCGAGAACTCAGCTGTGCTGTCCATCAGGCAGTGCAGTCCCATATAGCATACAGGCAATTGAAACTGGACAGCAAGACCACTATGATTGTTGTGGTTTAGACTCCTCCTACAACACACTTGATCAAGAGTGTTGTGACAATACATACGTATTTGATAAATCTCCATTCCATGAGTGCTGTGGTGGAGATTATATTGATACCAGGACTAGAGTTTGTTGTAGTGAAACCGATTTACCAATAACAGGCAATAAAAAGGACTGCTGTGGATTGACTCCATACAACAGAGAAGAACAGACTTGCATTTATGGAGAGCTTTCTGATATTGATATAAGTATCGGTAAGTGTAAAAAATTAGCTACTCAGTTTTATAATGTTTACAAATTAAGAATTCAGACTGGAAATAAATAGAGGATATGCGCAACACTGTATGAATCATATTATACGCAGATTGAAGCATAGTTCCTTGTCCAAGGGAACTTCAATCACACTCAACTTTTGGCACCAGCGCCAACGGGGTTCGAACTCGGGACCTTTTGCACCACAATGATCATTAATGAATATTGTGATGGCCTAGACAGCAATACAGTTATTACAATGTCAATAAAAAGATGTTTGATTAAGGTTTTGTCCTAATAATTACATAATTGTCATTAAAATGTTTTTCATTTGTCAAACTTAACCCTATTAAATGGTGCACAATAGCATTCACTTAACTTATCAAACTTACACTCACAGAGATTTCATTTACCTCCTTTTATCAAAATCAAGCTGCCCACTCTTTCAGAATATGTTCTAGATGGCCTCCATGCTGATTCATTGTTTTACTGTATATAACGACAAAGTTCTGGATGTTTGTGCATGTGTTCTTCCTGATCTTCCTGAATTCACTGGTAATGTTCTGTGTCAGCTCAGGAAGAGTCTAGGGTTTTGAGATGTACTGTCGTTAAGATAACCCAAAGAAATGAATCAGGAAGACAGTAAATCATGAGAGTGAGGAGGCCATGCAGGTTTTGCTAGTCTTGAGTGATATGATCTTTCCATGAAAATGTTGATGAAGTCATTCTAATATCTCTTTTGCTGTATGAGGCATCGCATTGTCATGGTTAAGTGACAAAAGAGTGTCATGAATGAATGGTGCAGTGGTTCAACCGCTTTTAAGTTTCAGACCATCTTGTTACCTAAGAAGGTTACTGATTGCTTAATGTTTAGTACCAAAATAATTCTTCTCTATATGTCTTGAGTTGCAATTCGAATCTTGGTTTTAAAGTTCGAAAATATGCAGTTAATACTATATACATGTTTTTAGATGTTTTTGTTTGCCTTTATCTATTACAGGATCATATAGTGAGACTTGTTGGTCTGATACTTTTAAGCGTGAACCATTCAGTCCTACGTTGGGATCGTGTTGTAGGCATCTAGATAGCGACATCCCTAGTGTAGAAGGTATTCAAGACTGCTGTGGATCCCAGTCCTATATGAAAACCCATCAGATGTGCCATGGGGAAACCCTCTATGATAGGACTCCTGGTGTGGTGGAAGACTTCTGTGGAAGTATGTATATTGTTTGATTATCACAGATTTGTGAATTGTTGTTATTTGCCAACTTGATGATCTCTTTTATTTTGGCCAAGACATGAATAGTGGCAAGTTAGTAATGATAAGTAATAGCAAAAGAAAAGAAACATTAATTTTCCTGAACCATTGTTTTGTTTTAATGAGATAAATCACTGATAACTCCTAACATCATTTTTTTTTTGGGGGGGGGGGGGGGGTTATAAAACAATATTATCATGACTCATCTATAGTTTAATATTCACCTTCTTGAAGATTTCATCAGGTGCATGTAAATATATAGAAATATGTGGATTACGCAAAATTTACTCGAAGAATTATCTGGTACTAATTCTGTATGTTGGGACCTCCAGTGCATCTAGGAATGAGGTGTCCTCAAAAAGCTTTACACGTAGAAAACTTGTCGTTTGCCAAAACTTAAGTAGTTGGAGCAAATGAATTTCCTCTTTTAGATAAGATAATATCACAGCATTATTAATTTGTGAGTTGTCAACGAAGAAGGATACCGATGTCAGGAATGCATTTTTGACAAAATAGTACCGTAATTTCCGCCCTAAAGTCTGTGGTTTATCTGTGTTTTATTGACAAAAAATTATCAGTGCGGATTATCTCCCGGTGCATATAATCTGACAAACAATTAATTCAATACATCCTAAAAACATAAAGCATACTTGTTAAGTGCAATTTTAATGTGCAACCTTTTCTTTAACAGTTGAAATCATGGACACATCAAGACATCTGTGCTGTGATGATCAGATTGTTCCAAAAGAGAGTCCAGATCACATATGCTGTGGCAACCAGTCCTATGATACTAAAAGTCAAGTGTGTTGTCAGAACCAGGTGTCCAATGTAACGAATGGGAAGTGCTGTGGAACACAAGCTTATGATTCTACTCAAGAAACTTGCTGTAAAGGTATGTTTGTATACATATCTCATTCTTGTATAATGAAAGTAAAGAATATGCCTCTTTTCTTTGTCAGATGCCCTAGAAGTAACATTAGTTGTGCACATAGATATAGAGGGGAGATACCAGGCTTTGTATACCGGCCCGTGTAATGGCGTCGTCAGCCATGAAGCTCAAATTGGGGGTATTCAGGTCGAACTCGGTTCGCGTCAAAATCAACTCCGAGAGCCGAGACTTAGTTACGCGTAGACACAACCTGCGCAAATAATACTTTACGCGAATGATACACCAACCTGCACGCAAAGCGTGTGTGCGTGCTTCAATATTCGCGCATAATGACAAGGTGCGATGCATCATCGGCAAGCTATCGGCAAATACCCGAATACCCCCAATTTTGTCTCCATGCCGGAATAAAAATTGCGGATTGCTTTGTATCTCCCTTTTAAATCTATGGTTGTGCAGCAGAGACTGTCATCATATGTCAAATCGTCATCTGAGCGCAAGAAATTTGTGTCTGTAATGGCTGCCCTAAGTTATATTTATTTAACACCTTGTCACAAGAATTTGAAAAATCTCTCAAAATGTCCCTGCCTTATGTCATGGTTCTTGAAATGGTTCTGCAAGTGACACAGTCACCTGAAGAACCATTTCAAGAACCACTGACCAAAGACTGGAGATTATACAGTGTGCAATCCAAATTTATGAAAAATGGCAGCTATTGTTGATACAACTTTCTTGCACTCACATGACGAAATGTACCATCAGAAAATCTATAAGTCTTTTCTCAGGTAAAGTATACCTCAAAAGTTCACAATCTGAGGCGGATTTTTATTCTCCCTGATGAAAGTCAAAGGATCCCGTCTGAAAATTCCAAAGTATGGTGTTAAAAACATTAGTCATAGAATCAACCTGTTTGAATTTTTTCTTTCAGAACGACTTCATGTTGGTGGTGGGTTGGATGATAAATGTTGCGGTTTGGACATGCTGGGTGACAACGATCTGTGTGTATCTAAGGACCAGTATCATGACGACAACTGCCGCACCAAATTATTTACTGGTGAGGTATCTGCAAGGAAAGTCCCCAAAGATCAACCCAATCATGATGCTTGGTGTAGCGCAAGAAATTGTGCCATCAACACTTACGATTCATCTGAAAAGGTATGTGATATTGTTTGGTTTCATCATGGAGTAAATTTGTGACGTGTGGTGTATGTTACATGAAATGGTACTCCCAGCACAGCAACTCAAGAGATTTTATTCTTATAACTTGTTGGACTTACGGGCACAGTCAACCCCTCATTTTCTGAAATATGTCATGCTTTGTAACTCAGCAACTGATAAGTAAATCCATTTAAAAGTATACATTTCTAGATGTGGATTTTCATGTAGAAGATGATGGTTAGGTCAGTTTTGGACCAAAATGTATGATTTTGGACCAAGGTCAAAAAAAAAACCATGTTCTTGGACCATTAATTTTGTAAACAACCTAACTAAATTTTGAAAAAATATAAGTTGGACCTCTTATGCTTTTTAGAATCTAGAAACACATGTCTAGGAACGCATTTCTCAAATTTATGATTTTTGACTCACTTATTGAAATATTGCCAAAAATAGGTCCAAAGTTGGCCCAAAATGATTTTGTTGTTGTCATTTTTGGCCTATTTTAGGCCTTTTTTTGGCTCTATTTCAAAAAGCAAGGTAAAAATAAAAAATTTGAGAAATTCGTTCCTAGACATGTGTTTCTAGATTCTAAAAAGCATAAGAGGTCCAACTTTTAGTGGCACAGAGTGGATTTCGCTTACCTGCAAACAATTGCGTATATCTCCAGATTGACACAAGCTATCGTGATGGGGTAAATTGTACTGGAAAGATAGGTCCTTTATCTTGAATTTGACATCAAATTTGTATAAATTACGACACAATTTCATGCCTAAAACAAGCAATTTCCGAGTGTTACACTTTTATTGAGACGCCCTGTATATTCATATGTGTTTTTGCACTTGTTGATTATTTGATCATGTATTTTTGATTTATAGTTTTGTGTCATTGGTGGAAGCCTTATGTTTCGTCATCCAACCATCGAAGAAGAGATTTGTGGAGGAAAGCCGTCTGACATTACTCAGTTTATCTGTTGTAATGGAATACGTCTTGATAGACATAATGAAGATGGCATTGAGTTACAATGCTGCAGTAGTCAAATATTCAATTCACTGACACATCAATGCAATGCTGGGATTATGGCTATGAAAGCACCGGCAATGCAAAAAAGGTAGGCTTCTAGAGAGGTAGCATCAAATGATACCTCGGTTACATCACATATACCCAGGTCACATATACCCCGGTTGCATCACATGTGTATCCGCTTAGAAGGGGTACTTAGTACAGAACTGATTATGGGGATGTGCCACAAACTTGGGTAGCAAAATCAGGCTGTCTGGTATGCCATTGGGTCCTTTTTCTTTTTCAAAATATGGTATTTCGGTGGGTCTGTTTTTCAAAATGTTCTAACAATGGTATCGAAGCAGTGAATTGCAATGTATAGGCTTTCAGATCAATCACACCAAATGCTTAATATGACAAATAATTTCTAATAACAAATTCACAAGGATCTAGGAATCATTTGCGTGCTTCTCTAATTAATATTTATCGCTAGGTATGTTAAACTAGTGTTGAGAACATCGGATAAATTACAAAGAATTGTTTATACCAACACAGATGAACTTTTATTCTATGAATATATTCATACTTTGTTTGTGGGAAATTAATTCTATTTATTTTTTATTTTTTATCTGTTGTTAAGGTGTGGAAGACATGGCCTTCACTACAACCCAGAAACCGAAGTCTGCGTAGCCGACACGTGTGTGCGTTCAAAAGAGGATCACGAACAGCATCCAGTATTCTGTGGTAATATCAATCTGTGTGCAGATGAAAGTTACTGGGATAGATTTTACCACCCAGATGTGAAAGATTGCTGCAACAATCAGTTGTTTGGCCCTGGGGAGACATGCTGTAATGGCCAACTTTTTCTGACGCCTGGAACTGCGCTTGGAGAGGGCACTTGTTGCAACCGTCGTCCTTATAACCCGAACACTCACATGTGCTGCGAAGATGAGCTGCATAATATCACAGCAAATGAAGGTAAAAGAAGAAGAAGGAGGAGGAGGAGAAGCTACTACATAGAAAATACATACTTTAAACGCCAATATTTCGATATTGCGTTTTTATTTTCGCGCAATGAACATTGTCCGTGTATAGAATTCAATTTGCAACCCATCCACATTAATTTTCGCGGTACATTTATTTTCGCGCTAATCTCATTTTGCGCGAAAAGCGCGAAAATAAATGTAGCGCGAAAAATACCACTTATACAGTAATCTATACTTATTTTAGTCTTTGGTACTTAAGAACTGGTCTTAACTGTATTCTTCAAAACCTTTGTCTTCTTAAATTCTGCAACCAAAGAGGTTATATATTTTTGTTTAGATTAACTTATTCAACAAAGTTTTTATTTCTTCCTACAAAAAAACCCTAATAGTCCACACTGCTCCATGCCCATGGAATATTTGTCATCAAAGAATTTGATAAACTGGAAAAAGTAATACTTTAGTTTCAATCAAGACCTTAACCATGACTTGACCCTAACTCACTTAACATGACCGGACCCTAACTCACTAACCCTGAACATAATGTGACCGTAACCCTAAACCCCAACCCTAAAATTTTGGATGGTACCTAAAGTATACTTAGTCCGATAAACCATTTGTTTAATACTTATTTTGAGTGGGTGGAAAATTAAATATGCCTCAAAATAGCACAATGATAACATGCCCCTTAATGATCCCCTGCTAGGTGAAACTCAAGGAGTAATATATACTTATTTCATTGAGCTTCATGAAACTTTGATTTTCATAAAGTATTGTGCAATAAAACCAAATATTTTGAATGCTTTTCGTCATTTCAGGTCTAGCCTGCTGTGGTGACAGAGTATACAGTCCTCATGATGGAACAGAAATCTGCTGTGATCATATGTACCTATGGCCTACAGCTGGCGGGAGGACCATGTGTACTAATGGAGTAGCACATGAACCTGAGGCAATCCTGTGTGGGAAGGTGGTCATGGATACTGAGCGGGAAATCTGCTGTGAAGATGTGCTGTAAGTTTAGACAAATATGATTTCAGGAATTTTCTTAATCTCATTTATCAGCATTACTGAGGCGTCCACTGAAAGCAACCCAAAATAATGCACAATTGGTGCATTGTTGAAATCAAATATATTTAGGCATTACCAGCTGAAGGTTTTTTTTTAAATTAGGAGCAGAAGTACTTTAGTTATGTGGACTTGTTTGACTTTTCATCATTTATAAATGTGATCATGTAATTTCCAAGCCAAGTGGCTATTAATACTCATGGGATACTACACTGGTAGGGTTTGGTACTGCACTCAACTACAAGATTTCTTGACATATTGTATAAAAAAACAAAAAAGGAAAGAAAATTAACATAAATCTGACATACAGATATAGTTAAAATGACACACACAATACAAGTACATTTGTAGTAAAAAATAAAACAAAACAAGAGAATAATATAATATAATACAATAAAGCACACATTAAATATCCACATGGACTCTCAAGTCAAAAGCGGATTT
>JXSR01S008729.1:22829-37936 GCA_000969725.1 Ophiothrix spiculata
AAAAGACAAATATCTCAAAAACTCACTTCAAAAATGATTCTCATCTTAATTGCTTTATCTCCATGGAAACCACCAACTTGCCCTTCATATCAAATGGTTAGCAGTTTGTGTTATTTATTTAACAAGACCCATGTCTGTGTTGATAATGTTAAGTGCTTCTTATTTTACATGAGAAGTTGACATGTAATTCAATTACTCCATCTCTCTCAAGCTTGCCTTACAAGTGATGCAAGGTTACAGCTAATAGGTTTAGAATTTGGCGACAGAAACAGCTATTCCTCATCCAAAAACATCTCTCATCTCATTGGTTGAAAGTACAAGCAAGGAGGATGAATATAGGAGATGACACTTCGCAGAAATCGTGGCTCCAGTTTTTGTTTAAATTCCTGCGTTCTAGGTAGGAAAGAGGGCGGCATTTAAGCTTGCCTTACAAGTGATGCAAGTCACACAACAGTTCCAAGGTTACAGCTAATAGGTTTAGAATTTGGTAACAGAAACAGCTATTCCTCATCCAAGTACATCTCTCATCTCATTGGTTGAAAGTTGAGCATAACTTTAGCTACACTGGCGGTCAGAAGTGTTTGTGCATAAAACCTTTAACCACCCATATCTCGAGAACTGTTCATCATTTGCGTCATTTTTTTTGGATTTTATATTTTACATATATAGATCTAAAGAACTCAACAGCAATTGCATTCACCGCATTTGAAAATATGGTGTGCTATTGATAAACATATTGTAGGCCTATGTACTCTTCTGCACATTCAAAATCAGAGTTTAGATACATAACTGCACATTTGTTGGAAAACTTATAACCTGAGAATGTTCTTTATGGTTACACAGCGATACCGAGCATTGAATAATAAACTACATAGGTACATATCAAAAGTGTGTGTGGTATATTTGTACATATGGTACAGGAAATTGGCCATTTTTATTGTTATAGAAGATCGAATATCAGAGGAAAATTTGATTATTTTTATTTGATACATCTGGCACCTATAAAAAAAAATGATTTTTTTAAGAGTATTGATGTTTGATGTAATAATTAGGTTTTTGCCTGTATTTAAGCATGTGCAAACACTTTTGACCGCCAGTGTATAATCAGTAATCCAAACTCTCCAAAGGATATTTGCCATAAAAGTGATGTAGTAATTGGATTAATTTCCTTGGATACTAGTCCAAACTATTTACGTAATTGCTGTGAGCTATGTGTATATAGTTTGGACCAGTTGCAGTTGTAGCCTATCTGTTATGTTACCACTTCTACGGTGAATGTTTCAAAATGCATACAAATTTGAAGCAACACTTAAGTTAAAAGCACATATAACTGAGTTAGATTGTAATTTGTGTGTTTATCAGTATTCGCAGCTGAGAAAACACTGAAACAATAAGTTTTTAAGTAATTTATTTGTTTTTCACTGGGTATAACAAATTTCAACAACTTTTTAAAGCAGCTATTTGTCCATAATATATTTTTTCTCAAGCAGCTATACATGTATATTTTTCCGTTCACTGTGTACAATATATTTTAAACGTTAAGGGTAAAGGGAATCCATCTGCTCAGGAAAATGTGAATCCTAACTATTAATAATATAATAATAATAACATTAAACAAGCATTTATAAAGCGCCTTTTTCAAGGGATGCAAAGCGCAAACATGCAAACAAACAAAATATGAGCATCCTACAGAGTACATGCAATGCAAATAATTTAAGTGAACAAGTGATATTTCAACAGTTCTTTGGAGTGTTCTGTGGTGTTGGCTGCAGTAATCTGATGTGGCAAAGAGTTCCATAATCTTGGTGCTGTAACAGCGAATGAGCGATCACCTGCAGATTTACGAGTCTTTGGAATGGTAAAAGTAGTGCGGCGTGATACACGAACAAAATATTTGTTAATCATGAAAATATAAATAGTTTCCACTGCCTTTGCGGGGACTCGAACCATGGATTATGGCAGGGGTTAGTCATGCATTACGAAGCGAGGGATCTACCACTGAGCTATCAAGGCAGCGTTGAGATCTTGAACTAAAATCTAAAACATAAACATTAGAATGCCGTATTTTTCTTTTGTTTACATAAAAATTGCAATTTTTGCCTCATTGGAATGCTCAATTTGTAAGTAAATTATGCGAATGCGTATATCAGACAAAATGTAGATAATGTAGGTACTTAAAACAGGCAATTCACAGCTCTAACAGGGCGAACTCAGAGTCGTAATTCACGTCCGGATTTTCGGGCAAAACAACGCGGGTTTGTTACATTATCATTCAAAATCAACTCAACATATTTATAATATATTGTTTGTAATTCAATAAGAAGTATCACGCATACAATCTGTCAAAATTTGAAACCAGTCGAATTGTTCGAACATCATGAAATTATGAGGTTTCGGTGAAAAAGGGTCAACTTTTTTCAAGTAGTCTTTAGGCGTCATTTTGACCTTGACAATGGACATGAAATCACTAGTAAAGTTCCATGCATAAACTAGAGACTCTATTCAATATGTACGCCAAAAAATGTGATATTCTGATAGGTGTAAGTAGGTAAAATCTTGCAGTAAACATGACATTCAGCCGAGCGAGGCGTTTTTAGGGACTGTAGCCTTAAAGCAGATTAGATATGAAAATTACATCAAATATGGTAATACTGAAAAAACATCATCTCCCCTATTAGCAAATTAGCATTTGTATAAAATGGAGCTTTAAAACTGTTGTGTAATTTGATTATATTAATCAAAACAAGAACAATTAGCTGAATTGCATGTTGCAATAACCCTGTCCACAGTAACAAACATATACAAAAATCTTTACTTCCATTAAAATTTGAAATATGTTGTATATAACTTGATAAACTTAAAAATAGATCCATTTCTAAGTTGAAAACTGCAATAATGTAATCTTCATAATGTTACATGCTCCTGAATATGTAATTTATTATTACCATAAGTCAAACATAATATTTAAATGGCCATTAAAGAGAGTGGCACACGACCTTTGTGCTTCTACGTGCCTCTGCACGCGTCTAGAGGGATGACTCATTGCAAAACAATGCATTTAATACTTCACTTATAATTGATTGTGTACATTAAGGGGAAGTCCCTACTTGAAATAACAATAGGGCTTTTGTACAGGTGTGAAACTGAAGTGGTTTGTTTTGATGTACCTGAGACATGGGTTAGACTAGAGTGGCCAAGATAATTCTAGACCATGTTGGCTAGAATGAGGATGAAGTTTCTGGTGGATATAAATGAGTATAAAAGGAGATGCATTTTGATATATGAGGGCAGTCAGTTTTGTTAGCTATAAAGGACGCTATGTGGCTATTGGAGTTATATCATTGAGATATTTTAGAGAAGATAAAGGCAGAGTGGATGGAGTTTTGGAACTTTTTGGAGTGCTTTTATGCATAGCTATTATTGGAGAAGTTTTGATGCTGAGTCGCTGGATAGTGGATAATTTTTATATTACTGTGGACAAGGAGTTGTGAGATCGCAGAAGTGGTTTGGAGTTTTATATTGACTGATACTGAACGTTCGGAACTTTTTACTCTTGGAGCTGAGAAGAATTATCGGACATTTTTGTACTGTTTGGATCTGGATTTGTGGACATTTGCACAGATGTCATAAAGGATTTTACCGTGGAATATTATTAGCTAACTTGTTCAAGTCAGAAGCCACTCGTGAGTAAACAAAAACCGTAGATTAGATAGTTACACTGTTAAACTGTTTGTGTAAATAAATTGTTTGTTAATTTGCTAAAATCCTGAATTACAGTGTATTTATTCTTGCTTTGCTTTTAGCTCGAACCCGAAAGGTTAATTCTGACCTTGATCCTTGTTTTGGGTCGTAACAATAAGATAGCACAAAAATTTCCTCATTTAATAACAAATTTTCATTAGAGCATGTTCTTATAAAATAACTGGTGTCTGACATTTGAATTTCAACAGCCATTGAAAGCATCAGGATACTGCCAACAGAGAGAGCACATTACCTTATTAACATGACTTTGAAAAATAAAATCTGACTTAAGCACTTTACACTGAATGACATTGATTCACAAACAACAGGTACTCACTTGCAATGCACCGTGTAGCACAAAAAGCGTAGCATAACCTCTGTATTGTTAAATGCATGGCACAATGCAATGCAGACAATTGTAGAGTACTCTATGTGGATAAGACACATCTTAAGTGTCCATTAACATGGATGAATAGATACCACGCATTCGCTACCTTTGTAGCTCTTTGTGAAACACAATCTGCAGTCTCTTTGATGTAAAAAGGGTGGCATAACCTCACCACTTTTCTTTCAACAAAAGTTGTATTCATGATATTCATGTTCATATTCATATTCATATTCATGTATTGGGGGGACGGGTTGGCGCAGCGTTTCTGACCTCGCCTTTCACCGCTGCGGCCAGGGTTCGATTCCCGGTTGGACCTAGGTTGTACGTGAATTTGGTTGTCGATCCATACTCGTCCTCGCAGGTTTTCTCCGAGCACTTCGGTTTCCTCCTGCATCTAAAATCGAAAATTCTTTCCATTATTCTGTCTTTCACACCACTGAGGCGTCCCTTGAATTTAATGCATATGCACTATTGGGATTAGCCTGGCTTTCAGCCGAATGTTATAAATAAATACTCTATAGATGTATGCACGATATGAAAACTTTAGAAAAAATGTTAAAAGCACAGTATTAGTTTTCATGTGCAATGGAGATATGGTATATAGGACAATAGATATAGGGGTACTAGACTTTGTGCACATGTAATGGTGTCATCAGCCATGGTACACTCGGTTTACAAAAAATTCTACTCCTGGAGCTGAGATTCATTTGTACGCGGTGATAATCCACGCAAATAACAACCTATGCAAATGACACACCAAACTGTATCCTACTATGCTAAACATGTGTGCATGCTTTCAATTTTCTCGCATTACAACAAGATTAACAAAAACTTGAAAATCCCCAATTTGCCCTCTAAGCCAGAATAAAAATGGTGGCGAGTCTGTATCTCCTCTCTAATTCTACGTATAGGAAAGACCATGCCTAAATCATACTAGGCCCAGTTGAATAGTAAGTACAACATTTAGTGCAAGGTGTTTCTCAAACTACATCATATCACAGCTGAACCTAATAACAAAATTATAATAACTTAGTAGCCTAATTCTTTAACGTAGAAATTGCTTTTTTTTAAACTCTTACTTGAATTTCTATCCATACCGGGCAAGTCAATAAAAGTGCAATAATTAGATGGAAGCCATATTGTAAGAACAAAACTGAGTTCAAGTAAATAATGTTTATTTCTAAATAGATCATGAATTAACCTTTCAAATGGTAAAAGAATGGTGAGGATTGATAAAGGCATTACAAAGATATGCTTATTTCAATATTATGGTATGAAAACAGTTCTGTCCAAATGCGGCATTCCTAGTCAAACATGTAAGTACGAATATCGTTTTGAAATTATTGCTTCAGTTAACTGAAGATTATCTCAGCCAGGTTTCCTTACGCAGGTTATTTCAACAACAACAGAATGGACCATTTCACAGAGTGCGGTTTATATGAGGTGGTGCGTCTACAAGGCATCCTTGAAGCTTCAAACGTCTTTGAGCTTTTGTTTCCATGTTTAAGTACGTCTTGCTTTTCTGGTGCGCCTGATCTCGTTAAATAAAGGCTTCAGTGATGCGCAGCTGAAGAAGATTGTAAGGAGGGCCCTTTCTGTAAACTCTTTGATTAATTGTACCCCATTGATAAACATCCAGTGGAAAGAGATCGGGACTTCTGGCTGACCATTCAACTTGATGTCCTATTCCAACCACATGATTGCCAAACAACTCTTGTAGGCAGTTGGGTACGGGTAAGGCACAGTGAGCAGGAACACCACCTTGCATAAACCACACTCTGCAAAATGGTCCATTCTGTTGTTGTTGTAATGACCTGCGGAGACCTGGAACAACGTGGTTGTTGATGATACGTAAGTAAACCTGGCTGAGATAGTCTTCAGATCACTGAAGCAGTAAATTCAATTAGATATTGGTACTTACATGTTTGACGAGGAATGCCGCATTTGGACAGAACTGTTTTCATACCATAATATTGAAGTAACCATATCTTTGCAATGCCTTTATCAATCCTCACCATTCGTTCACCATTTGAAAGGTAAATGCATGCTCTATTTAGAAATAATCATTATTTATTCGAAATTGCTTTTGTTCTTACAATATGGCTTCCATCTAATCATTGCACTTTTTTGGACTCACCCGGTATATGGTTAGAAATTTTAAAAGTAAAAGATATGGAAAAAGCAATCATTACTTTTATGAGTGTTTGCATGGAAGCTTTAATGTGCCTAAGCATTTGAACACCTGAGACCATCTTGGTTCTTTGTCCACATTCTTACATGCTTTATACACTTACTAATGTAGTCATGAGATAAATAATGTATCAGGGTTTTGCTGTACTTTTGTTCCTTGTGATTTGATTTTTTTATCTATACCGGTAATACTTTCTACATTGTAATTTGGGTACAACTGATGCTATACCTAATGTTAACTGTGCCCCACTTGAGTTTACCCAAATGAATGCCATTACATACGTGACACGTTACATCAAGTTGTCGGCACTGATTCTGAGCTTTGGCGGTCTGAAGTTGAAAAGAGTGAAAAATGGTTCAGATATCATAAAAAAATGAAGTCCTTCACGTATATATTTTCAATGGACTCTAAATGTGACAAAATTGGGTTGTTTGTGACCAAGTCAAAGTTTTCGCTAAAATGTCCGTAAGACTCACGTGAGTACCAAATAGTACAAATATGCCCGACAAAAATCAGCCCATCCCGATAGTTTCCTGGCAAATTTAATATTGCTGTCTTTGTTACAGAGTGTACAGCATATTCAATTGGTCAAGTAAAAGTGCTGGTTGCTATAGAATTTTGGAATAGTTCCTTTGAAAACCAGCAATATTTTGAGTTAAAAATTGTCATGGTTTTTCAAACGTGCTTTTCTCAGAAGTGTCTTTTTAATTTGTCAATGTTGAAATTCTTTGTTTTGTCATAGCTGGGTAAACAAATGTCTCATGCCTTTAATTTTGGCATCTTTTTAAAGCAGATTAAACAAACTTTCCCATCATACCAAAACAATTTTGGACCAAACATGTACCTTTTGATTTAACTCTTCACATATAGCTAAACAATTACATGCCTATAATTTTGGCATCTTTTTAAAGCAGATTAAACAAGCTTTCCAGTCATACCCAAAAACAATTTTGGACCCAACATGTATCTTTTGATGTAACGCGTAACATATAGCTAAACAAATGAAATACAAAAAGTTGAAAATTTACTTGTACGAAAAACACAAAGTTATCACTTCGAAAACCCGAAACACTAGATAAGATGTAAAGCAAGCATCTGATTATGTACACCTCTGCCACAAAATTTATCCTTGATGGGTTCGCATGGTAAGGGAAAAAGATCTCTTTTCGTTTCCAATTTCCTATACTCTATCATCGGGTCTTACCAACATCCCAGCATCAAAGACTGCGTCATTATGCTTTCAATCAATTTAATTATTTCCGTGCATACAACCAAATTCCCTATTCAATATGGCCTCTTCATGTTGTAGTATAGTCATTACCATGATTTATTTATATGCAAAAGGCAATTACTGAACAAAATCTATCAAACAGACTGTTTCAAAGGTTACAATGAGGATGTGCTAAACAACCATTTCCTAAAGTTGTATTTTCATTTTTTTTTACAAGTACTGCTCACTGTTAAAGGGACTAGACTAGATTCCACTTAGAATTAAAAACTTACTGAAATGCTCTAAATAAAGCTCAAAAGTGTAGTAATATCCAAAAAGTACAAAAATTTACACAGAAATGGCTCCAATTGCGAGATAACTAATTTGCAATATATCATTCTTTGATGGTGGTGTGACTTTCTTCTGTTTTCTGAATCCTAAATTTGTACCTCAGATCTGGATAAACCAGATAAAAAATCAAGCAAAGCTCTTAAAAAGATAATTTAATTCATATTAAAAGAGAAACAATTTCATCAAAAATAATTTACTTACCCATCACATGTGTGGAAACAAAACCTTTTTAAATTTTGAAACTAGAAACACTATTTTCACATCTTTTTTTTCGCCGGCGAAAAAAATTAAAGCAGGTAAAGAATTGCAATTTTCTCTAATACTCCTCAAAATCATAGGTTATATTACTATTAACATGTTCTACCGATTCATGTAAAAAAATATGAAGGTAAAAAATTAGTGGGAAGAATCTAGGCCAGTCCCTTTAAAGTATAAGCTTCCTGTCGAAAGTCAATTACAAAAACGGTGTCTGTTTAGTCATCAAAGAGAGCTGCATTTAACAATATGACTAGCATACAAGAATCAAAATCCCCTTTTAAGAAAATAATATGTTAGTATTAAACATCCACTTAACAACTAACTTGAGATTAAATTAAACACGGAGCTTTACTCAAAATGGCAGAATAATTCTTATCAACCATAAAAAGCTTTTAAGATTTCTTCAATTTGCACTTTTCAAAAGAAATATAAAGGAACAAACTGATTACATCAATCGCACAGAGGTATTACATTAATAGCATACTTAATTCTTGATCTAAAGAAGCGGTGCTGTTTTTAAGAACTTCTCTTCCATTTAATGAAAAAAGTCATTAATAAATGACTACCTTAAGGATGTTTGAAAAGATTGGGACAACTCAATGCAATTAAGACCCTTGAAACTTGGTGCCAGGAAGATACGAGTCATGTATGACACTAATGGGGTGACTTTGTACTCTCAAGAAGGATGGGTTTTGGTTGTCACACCATGTTGGAAATCTACCTGACTGAGCCATGGCAGTGCCTGCTCAGTGGCTTGACATAGTGATAATTGGACCGGGAAGTGGAAGGTCCCAGGTTCGAGTCCAGGTGAAAACCCGCGATTTTTGACTTGCAAATATCCGTAGAGATAGCTTTTAAAAGGAAGTGGTCAAAAGTGTTAGGGTTAGTAATGCCTACATATGTGTCTATACTAACCCTAACCCCCCTGAATATCACAATATCCTATTCCACAAAGTTAAGATATTCGCCTAAGTCCAAATACGTCATAGACCCGAGTTAGCTATGATCATGAAATCACTGCCATGGCAGCACCTGCTCAGGGACTTCATATAGTAATAATTGAACCGGGAAACGGAAAGTCACAGGTTTGAATCCAGGTGAAAACCTGTGATTTTTGACTTGCAAATTTCCAAGCAGATTTTAAATGGGGTTTTTAAATGAAGAAGTGGTCAAAAGTGTTATAGGGTTAATACTTCAATTGATGTAAAATATTCAAAATGGTCAGGGAAAAGTTTGGGGATGATGTTGAAGTTGTCCAATGCCCCTTTAACACTATAATTGACTTATACTGATATGAGCCTATACTGGAAAGGGTAATTCTAACCTCAAATTCAAATAATTTCTCACACAACCAAAGAAAGATAACATTTATTGATATATAGCAAAAATGATCCCAACAAATAAAATCATTAGAAGTATTAGTAAAGAGATAATTTTGGTCATCTATCTTAAACTTGTATCTTTTATAGTTCAGAGTCAATTGTTTTAATTGCATCTCATTTACTTTTATCTCACACTAGCAATGATAATATCAACGTCAAAGCTAAATATTGCAAACTCTTGTTCCCAATTGCAAACGTCTGTTCTTCGTTCTCTAAGTGATTTTCACTAATGTTGACCTTTGATAACAAAACAAAAAACACACCAGTACAGACAATACACAAACAAATGGAAAATAAAGGGCTTTCATCATACCATGCTTGCTTTCATAACATAGTTTGAAGACGGAGAACTAGTTATGCAAAATCGGTTAAGCTGTTTGAATTAAATTTGATGCAAGAAATTTAACAAATTCACGTGTTCTGACTCATTCAATTTGTACAATCAATTACATTACCAATGCCGCAACTGATTTTTTGAATTGAAAATCTCTTTTATTTGGAATAAAAATTATTGCACCAAGCATAGCGACAAGCTGGTCATAAAAGGTTAATGATCTGCCTTTTCAATTAGTAAATTAACAGAGGAGCAAATCTGAAGTTCAGAAGACTGACTACTCTGACACCTTTTGCTAGCAAATCTCGACTCTCCAAGTGTTAAAGGAGCATGGTGCGATTGCCTCAACTTTTTTTCAAACTTTTTGAGATTTAGGTACCAAAACATTTCTCTTATTTTTCTCATAACCCATGTGAAATTTCACGGCTGAGTTCTGTTCTGTTTTGGAGATATATGAAAGTGTGCCTAATTATGGTAACCGTAATTAACTTAACACAATAACGGATAGGCGGCTCTGAAATTCAAAATTACCCATAAAATCAAAATGGTTTAACCGATTCAGATGAAATTTGAAACTGAAATTTCTTGAGTGGTCATCTTTTATATAACATTGAAAATTAAATTTTGAAAAATCGAACCAAGCTCGTTTAATATAATTGACCTTCAAAAGCTGAATACAACCTACCATTCAAAACAAATACTTAAGTGACAATACACAGAACAAATGGAAAAGTTTTTCTTGACTAAATGAAACCCAAAGGCAAATATCTCAAAAACTCACTTCAAAAACGATTCTCATCTAATTGCTTTATCTCCATGGAAACCAACATGACCTTCATATCAAATGGTTAGCAGTTTGTTTTATTTATTTAACAAGACCCATGTCTGTGTTGATAATGTTAAGTGCTTCTTATTTTACATGAGAAGCTGACATGTAATTCAATTACTCTATATCTCTCAAGCTTGCCTTACTAGTGATGCAAGTCACACAACAGTTCCAAGGTTACAGCTAAGGCCAAAAAAAAAAGTTGTTTGGTTGTCCTCGACCGCCCGCCCCTATTTTTCGAAACTGGAAAAGGTTTTACTGTACAAAACGATACCGCGCCTAATTTTCAGATTTCCAAAGAAAAGTGTTTTTTCTTTGAGAATTTTGATTTTTTGAAAATATTTTTTATGTTGTTCTTTTAATTTTGATTCCATTTTAATACTGTTTTTAAACTTGTATAAAACGATTTTCGGTACAGTAGACTTATTTGCATCTTATTAATTGGGTGTAACTTTGACTTACATTTGAAAAAAAAAATCCGCCCGCCCGCACTTGCTCAAAAAAGTTATCGAGGAAAACCAAACAATTTTATTTTTTTTGGCCTAGTAGGTTTAGAATTTGGTGACAGAAACAGCTATATTCCTCATCCAAGGACATCTCACATCTCATTGGTTAAAAGTACAAGCAGAACTTTAGCTACACTGGCGGTCAAAAGTGTTTATGCATAAAACCTTTAACCAGCCATATCTCGAGAACTGTTCATCATTGCATCATTTTTCTCCGGATTTTATATTTTACATATATAAAAGAACTAAACAGGAAATGGATTCACTGCATTTGAAAATATGGCGTGCTATTGCTAAATATACTGTAGGCCTGTACTTTCTTCTGCACATTCAAAAACATAATTTAAATACATAACTGCACATTTGTTGGAAAACCTGAAAATGTTCTTTACGGTTCAAAACAAGTACAATTAGCTTAATTGCATATTGCACTACTAATCCTGTCTACAGTAAACACCACAAAACATATTAAATCTTTACTTCCATCCAAATTTGAAATATTCAACATAAAAATTGATATAAGAAGGAAAGAGTTCTTTAGGCTGATAGCCAAGGATAACGTTACCAAGAAAGACTCTAATGAAGCTTATTTCTATTGGGGTCCTAGATTTTTCTTTAATATTCAGATTCTTTTCTAAGTTAAAAATTGCAATAATGAATGGTAATCTTCATAAGATAGCACAAAAATTTCCTCAGCTGATAACAAATTTTCATTAGAGCATGTCCTTATAAAGTAATCAGTGTCTGACATTTGAATTTCAACAGGCATTGAAAACATCAGGATACTGCCAACAGAGGAGCACGTTACCTTATTCACATGACTTTGAAAAATAAAATCTGATAAGCACTTTACACTGAATGACATTGATTCGAAAACAACAGGTACTCACTTGCAATGCACAGTGTAGCACAAAAAGCGTAGCATAACCTCTGTATTGTTAAATGCATGGCACAATGCAATGCAGACAATTGTAGAGTACTCCATGTGGATAAGACACATCTTAAGTGTCCATTAACATGGATGAATAGATGCCACGCATTCGCTACCTTTGTAGCTCTTTGTGAAACACAATCTGCAGACTCTTTGATGTAAAAAGGGTGGCATAACCTCACCACTTTTCTTTTACAAAAGTTGCATTCATGAAACTACTCTATAGATGTATGCACGATATGAAAACTTTAGAAAAAATGTTAAAGGCACAGTATTAGTTCTCATGTGGAATGGAGATAGGACAATAGATATAGAGGTACTAGACTTTGTACATGTGTAATGGTGTCGTCAGCCATGGTACACTCGGTTCTCAAAAGATTCTACTCCCGGAGACATGCGATTCATTTAGGCGTCAATCTGCGCCGACCAATCTGTACGCTAAGCATGTATGCATGCTTTCGATTTCCTCGCATTACAACAATATGTCGGTCAGTCGGTGCGTTGCTGTCATGACTGACAGCTCGCGACTGCAACAACATCACGCCATCTCTGACGATCATGGACAAAGTTGTAAAGTTCATGGAGGTGGTATCCGACCATAGATTTGATTTGGTTGATCCATCTGGAAGCCTGGAATACCTAGAACTTCAAGGCTTTCTTCCATCAACAAGATATGATCATCATAGAAGCGGGTTGGCGCAGCGTTACTTCCCTCGCCTTGCACCAATGAGGTCCCGGGTTCGAGTCCCGCTCCCGGCGCTTTATGTGCATTTGGTTTTCAGTCCATGCTCGCTTCCGCAGGTTTTTCTCCGGGTACTCCGGTCTTCCTCCTGCATCTAAAACTGTCACTTGATTCGTCCATCTGAGTCTGCCCCACCCAGGTTATGGGAAGCTGCACAAAGGGTGAATATTACAACCGAAGTACCGATAGAATGTGCTCTACAGAAGCACTTCTAAGTGAAGTGAATTGGTCGTGACGATCTACCTGCAGCGAATCACGAGCGCTTTGTTTCCTATTCGGTCAAAAGGCGCTATATAAATGCCATTATTATTATTATTATTATTATTTATTATCATTAAAAAAACTTGAATATCCCCAATTTGCCCTCCATGCTGGAATACAAATGGTGGCGAGTGTGTATCTCCTCTCTAATTCTATGTATGGGAAACACCATGCCTAAAATCATACTAAGCCCAGCTGAATAGTAAGTACAACATTTAGTGCAAGGTGTTTCTCAAACCACATCATAACACAGCTGAACCTAATAACGAATCTATCACAACTTTACATAGAAGGCTTAATTCTTAAAAGTAGAAATTACTTTTTTTATAACTCTTACTTGAATTTCTATTCATATATGGTCAGAAATTCACGTAAAACCTATTGAAAAAGCAATCATTACTTTTATTATAGTTTGCATTGGATCTTAATGTGCCTTAGATTTTGAAAACCTGAGACCATCTTGGATCTTTGTCCACATTCATACGTGCTTCATACACTTACTAATGTAATAATGAGATAAATAATGTAGCATGCTTTTGCGGTACTTTTGTTCCTTGTGATTTGATATTTTCTATAATACTTTCTACATTGTAAATTGGGTAAAACCTGATGCTATACCTAATATTAACCTTGCCCCACTTGAATTTGTACCCAAATGAATACCATTACATATGTGACGCGTTACATCAAGTTGTCGGCAAACCTGATTCTGAGCCACAGCAGTCTGAAGTTGAAAAGAGTACAAAATGGTCTGGAGGTCGGATTTTTAGATATCATAAAAATGAAGTCCTTCAAGTATATATTTTCAATTAACTTGTTTTCTGAAAAAAATATACACCAAATATGAAAAAAAAATTAGTTGTTTGTGACCAAGTCAGATCCAGATTTTGCTGAAAATGTCCGTTAGACCGTCACTTGCGTACCAAATGGTACAAATATGCACGGCACAAATCAGCGCATCCGATAGTTTCCCTGGCAAATTTAATATTGCTGTCTTTGCTGCAGTCTGTACAGTATATTCAATTGGTCACGTAAAAGTGCTGGTTGCTATAGAATTTTGGAATAGTTCCTTTGAAAACCAGTAATATTTTGAGTTAAAAATTGTGCTTTCCAGTCATACGAAGAAAAAAATTGGACTCGACATGAACCTTTTGATGTAACTCGTCACATATGTGACCGTACACCCCAAAACAGCAGTAAATGCCAGCTCTTGTCATTTCCCCTTTTTTAATTATTTGCAAAGACCATGCTTCAAGGATTAAAATGACACCTTAATGAACTTCACACGATTTCCAGAAGTCAAGTTATGGTCCGTCAAAGGTTGTCAGGGAGTAAAACGTATAATCGAGATAAACGCATTCAAAGATTAGTAAGCACTATATTTTCTGTAGATCGTCTTAAAAAAAATGCAAATTCATTTCACATTTCCTATCATTTTCTTGAAATGAAACTTTGCTGGTATTTTGTAGTAAGCACTAGGATTGAGAATCTGTCAAAAAATCAATTTCGGCAAATTATGACCTTGACATGTATTTTCACTTACAAGTAGCGCAAAATGAAGTTTCTGGCATTTACTGCTCATACGGGCTGGACGGTCACATATAGCTGAACAAGTGAAATACAAAAAGTTAAAAATGTACTTGTATGAGAACCACAAAGTTATCACTTTGAAATCCCAAAACACTAGGTAAGATGTAAAGCAAGCATCTGACTACACCTCTGCCGCAAAATTGATTCTGGATGGGTTCGCATGGTAAGGGAAAAAGATCTCTTTTCGTTTCCAATTTCCTATACTCTATCATCTGGTCTTACCAACATCCCAGCATCAAAGACTGCGTCATTATGCTTTCAATCAATTTAATTATCTCCGTGCATACAACTGCAATGCACAGTGTAGCACAAAAAGCGTAGCATAACCTCTGTATTGTTAAATGCATGGCACAATGCAATGCAGACAATTGTAGAGTACTCTATGTGGATAAGACA